>VDFB02363315.1:0-218600 GCA_007258455.2 Sequoia sempervirens
AAAGAGATTGGGTGAGAAGGATCCTGTGTCAAAGGATAACCAACAATCTTTTGACCATTTCTTTAAACCACCCTGATTTTGATTTTGTTTTTAGCTGTCCAGTTGCTGGTCATTTGATTCTCTCTCTCTCTTTTTTTTCGTTGTAGTGTCTCTTGGCTGTTCCTTGCTGTTTTGTGGTGCGTAAAGCTCTATCTTTCACTTTGTACAAGGGTCAGGGCCCTTTTAAAACCCTGCTTACCTAATAAAAAACATTACAATATTATTAAAGAGTATTTGGGTGGATTTGATTCTATATTTTTTTCTTGTAATTGCTTAGTACCATGTAAATGGTTAGTTTAGTAGGTATTACAGCCAATGTATGAATCATTGTGGGAAAACTGATGATTCTAAATGTATATTTGCTATGATCCTTTCTAGCCACCTTGGGAGGTGTGGCCCTCGATTGGTACATAGAGATTGAACTACCCTTTTGAAATACTTGAGAGAAATTACATAAGAATTTCATACAGGAATTCAAACTTCTTTGAGATGGGAACAAAATTGTAGTAGAAAGCTACAACACCAAGCAAGGTAAGCAAGTAAGTGTAAGAGCTTATAATCTTAGGCTTAAAGAATTACTTGTAAAATTAGACAAGGAACTAGCATATGGTTTAAAGAAAAGATGGTTCATTGAAGGCCTTGTCTCTTCATTAAAGAAAATGATGAATGTTATACCACCTTCATTATACACATAAGTGTATAATAAAGTGATGGACATAGAAAGTGAGGATAAGAAGTCTTCATAATCCTAAAGAATAATGGATGAAGATGATGGATTGGATGAAAGTACTGACAATGAAAATAGAATAGTACAAGCACTATAGAGGAACATGCTTTGAATGATGGAGGAATTAAAGGCAATGAAGGAAACTAGGAAAGAACCTAAAATATTATTGTGTATTGATTGCAAAAGTGAGGGTCACGCCATGCTAATTGTCTTGAGAAGATGTTTGTGATATTTACGATATTATGGGCCATTCAATGAAATAGTGCTCATACAATTTGAAGAGTAAGAATCACAAGGAAAGCAGTTCACTCCACTATGCACTCCACATAATTCACATAATAACATGAATGCATCTTGAGGGGGCTATTGGAATCAAAGAGAAGGTTAGAATCAAATAAAACACGACTCTGAAGATTGTCCCATTATCCAATGTTAACAAATGTAGTGAGTGGGAACATTTTGCTAGGGACTAGTTTAGAAACCAGAATGAAATGGGTATTCTTTATACATAGCACAAACTTGGAGAACACAATGATGCTAGATTTGCGAAACAAATGGCTCGCATCAATACAATTGATGTAGAGAGACATAATAAAGTATTGATTGTTACTCAAGGCCAAGTAAGCAAGGCTACATACCCAGACCCATGTATTGGAAAGTAAATTCTTTGTGAAGCAAGAGCCAACGTGGAGCATGCTATGGATGAAGAACACCACCAATCAAATGCAAATGCAAGTACAATAACAAATCAATTACAATTTGATAAAATGATTGTAAGTCAAGTACTCTAAACCACCATACAAATTAAAGTAGTGAATTTATAACAAAGCATTCCTAAACTATATGACCACCAATGCCAAGGAAAATTCCTACCATATAATATTAACACCCCTTTATTGGTTATTGTGTAACATAAGATTGACATATTAAACATCTTAGGCCTTTGGGGGGAACTACACAGTATTTTCATGATAAGAATATTTTCAAAGTACTTAAAGTACTATTTGGATTCAATGATCATCTTGTGGAAGCATTGTCAGAGTCAAATACCCATCTTGACTTGGCTACTTGTTTGTTTTGTCCTCTTACATAGTTAATTAAATTTTATTCCCATTGGCAAGTACATTCTTCATGCAATGCTTGACATTTTGGTATGTTAGCTCTATTGATGCCATTCATGTATTCCAATCTACTAATGATCAAAGTTTCATTAGTTTTCCTTTCTACTTCTAGTTGAAACAATCACCATAGATCTTTGTCCCCATTTTGTTGTGGAACATTCACTAGTTGTGGAACGATTAGGGTATGATCAAGTTGTTTTGGTTGCTACTGACAAGTATTAGCATGAAGATCCATCTTCCTTGACATTACCATCATACATTTGGAAAACTTTACTTGATCAATTGGTTTTCATTTTTATTTGGAAGTTGACCTTTTTTTGTGGGGATGATGTAGTTAGCATAACATGCCTTTGTTATGTTTTGTACTCGACTATGTATTTTCCACTTGTTAGCTTCAAATGGTTAGTTGTTAGCTGTCAACTTTTGTGGTTTGTTTGACAACCGGTATGTGCTTTATATAGACTTCTTGTAGTCAAGGAAAGGCAGTTTGATGCTTGGTTGATCATCTTTGGTCTATTTTTGTGAGAATTTGATTTGAATAAAGATATATTTCTATCACTCTATCTAGCGTACATTGCTATTAGTTTTATTAGATTGAAGAGTAAACAATTTTGGAATCACCTAAACAAGTTCAAAGCTATTAGAAAGTGGAAACAATTTATAGTACTCAGTTGTAACTTGATTTGCATCCATAATGATAAAATTAATCTATAGTTAAGTTTTTTTTTCTATCCTTTAATTTTTTTAAAGTTACATTTGATTTATTATATATTTCCAAAGGTTCATGAATACTTACAACTAATATTGATCAAGAGGCTTTTTCGGTTGACCATTTCAACTTGTCGTCTTCTTAATTGAATTAATTGGTGCAGATTTGGAATCTAATTTATAACCATTTTTATGTGGAATATTGTAATGTCCCTTCCCTGGGGATTCGAGGTGTTTGAGGATTGGCCTATCATTTCAAAACCCTATTATAGGCGACATGCTTATATGATTAGAGGGTTGCTTTTGGCAGTTATCCTGAGTTTTGGGACATTACTCCATCACTTGATTCAGGTTTGGGCCTTTGCAGAGACTTACAGAATGATATTCAAGCACTTACTATTTATAGTAAGTTAGGCCAACATGGGTTACTATTTCTGGCAGGGCACCTGGTTCAGTTGTCATCTTAGTTTCGACCCAGTTTGGCAGTTTGATGAGCAAATGGAGACTATTTGAGCATTTAATAATAATTAAATGATTATTATGGTGACTTTATATTATAAAGTCAAATATTAAAGTTATTAATTATTTAAATGGCTTATTATAAAGTATTTTAATGACTTTATAATAAAAAAAGGCGAAATGATTATTAAATGAGTATTTATTACTCATTAAAGTGGACGCCATTTATTGATTAATGTGCCTAAGTTCAAAAAGGCCGAATTTTGTATTATTAAATGCATTTAAGTTGCTTTTTGAGAGGGGTCGAACTTTTGAGAGAGGTATTTATTTCTCAAAGACAAAATAGAACTCATTATTGATTGAATATTCAAATTTTGTCTTTTCTCTCTGAGAACATTTGGAGTTGGAGAATAGGGTTACTGAAACAAGTTTTTGGAGAACGTCAACTCTTCAGAATCAAACATATTGAGGCTGTCAAATACCAGTTGAAGCTTGTCCATTCGAGTGGCTTTATTCAGAAGCCATATTAGTGCTTACAATTGAACAAATAATAAGGGTTTGAAGGAGAAATTATTGAACTTAAGAGAGATTGATTTTCATCTCCATTTATCAGATCTCAGACAAATTCTTCTCAGCCATACGACTCATTTATTGCTGCCAAAGCCGTACCATACCAGCTTATAGGCGTGTGAATTTTGAGGCAAATCGCTTTGCATTTTGCTTCTTCATTTTATCAGTGATTGGCGCCTTGGTCTCTAGGGGTGATTTCATGCATTTATTGGTGGGAGAAATCTTCATTCAAGCTGGCCGTACCATTCCTATCTTCTCATACAGGTGGCTACAAGTAAATCAGTTTCTTTAAATAAATATTACTTGCCTTTTTGTATGCATGTCATTGATTTAGCATTGTAATCTCTCAACAAGCAAAATAAAGCTATTCGCCTTCATTCTGAAAGTTCTTTGCTTATACAATTATCAATTCTTGTATTTTCATATGATTTTCAAGCATTTATTGAAAAATCGCATATACCCTCTTATTGCAAAAACTACAAAAAAAAAAACTACAAAACAGCAAAACACAAAAAAAATTGCATTCTTCATCAGCAGTTAGGGTTGAGAGACACTGTAATGTCCCCTTTTTCGGCATGATCATGTTTGGTGGTGGTTAGCCTATTACTTTGACTCTCGTAGGCTAACAAGTTTGGTTAGAGGGTTAGTGGTACTTTCTGGAGAGTTGATCGTTTTGTTTTCAGAGCCCAGCGATTGGTTCACAGCAGGCGTTAGCAGTTCAGGAGTCGACAACTTCTGACGGCACAAGAATATTTGGAGTTTTGAGTGAGTTATGAATTTTTAAGTGATTTGAGTTAATTAATTAACTTAATGCCTTTTTATAAAGTCAAATTGACTTTATACATTTTATATCACTTAAATTATTCTAAAAAGGTGATTTAATATTTTAATCACTAAAAATATAAAAGGGCGCCCAAATATTAAGTCATGACTATTGAAAAGGACTTAATATTATTTTAAAAGATTTTAATGATGGCAAAAAGGGCGTATCTTCTTGGAAATGCGTGCCTTCTTTATATAAGGCAATTTTGGCAATGAGAAACCCTATCATTGAATATTTCGACTTTGCCATTGTGTTTCTTCCTGTGCATTCTCCTGTGATCAGGGTTTGAACAATCTTCCATTGAAGAACGATTCCTCTTCGATGTTGAGCACTCTTGAGATTGTGAGAGATCAGTCGAATCAGTGCAGTTGAGAGCTTCATTTAGAGGTTCTACATGATTCAGTTAGAGTATTTTATACAGATTTCCTGTTGATTGCAATAAGAAAGGGGGTTCTTCACTTGTGGCATCCTCTTCATCAGATCTGTGGCTCCAGCAGGGTTACTACTTTTCTTTCTTCTTGGCCGTACTACTTGCATTGGGATATGTGCCCATTTAGAGAGGCGTGTGAAGTGACTTGTTGAAACGCCTTCCTTTTGGATGCTTTTTGACTTCCATCTCTGGCGTCTACCTTTTTCAAAGACTTGTATCTAGTTTCGAAGAAGGAGAACTCAAATCTGGAGGCCAGGCGTCTTTATATGCCAGTTTTCACCATTCTTGGCTGGCGAGCTGGCTTACTGTTTTAAATAAATAATCTGGAAACATTCGGGTATGTCTATTACTTGTGATCTAATTGTTTCAATAAAATAACGCCTTCTGCATTTCCATACTGTAGAAAATAGCTCTGTTTTACAGTTTATGAGCTTTTATATGCTGCGCCCCTTCTCTTCTGTCTATGAACTTTTCTCTAAAAAACTAAAATAACTCATTAAGACTTAAGAAAATACCGGGGTTTGAGTTGAGAGCCAGTAGGGTCATCCACGGATTAACACGGGTCTCTTCTAAATATATTTATTAGTTTGATGGTGTTTTTGGATCTCAATATATGTCCCTGACTATAAAATTCATTAGATTGATGAGCACACAGTTTTATTGAGAGGATGTGGGAGCGGTGGGTGGGGTAGGGGGTGAGCGGGAAGGGGGGTAGGTGGGGGAGTGAATCAGTATAACACTACTTTTACGAATTTAAAGCTTTATCAATCACAATAACAACTATGCAAGAATATAACAATAAGAACAAGTTGTCACCAAGATTTTACGTGGAAACCCTTATGGGAGAAAACAACAGTACAAATAATGTACTTTATATTTATATAAGTTTACAATGATTGTAGGCATGAACCTCTTAAAATGTTTTGTAGGCATCAACCTACAAGGAGCACCAACTCCCTAACTTGGTTTAGTAGGCACCAACCTACAAGGATCACCAACTCCCTCTTCCAGGGCACCAACCTTGGTTAACTTGAGGCACCAACCTGTTGTGAATGATTGAAAATTTGAATGTAGAATGAGATATTCAAATCTGATCTGCTCTTTGCTTCATACCTTATCCTTCTTTGTGATGTATGCTGTCACTTTAATGCCCACACAAAAAATATAATCTTCTGTTCTGATTTTCACATGACTATTCTCTCAGATACTCTTCCTCTCATTACAAAAGAGCATTTTATACAGGCTTGAACAGCCATGGTCTTCATGAAGGAATGCATCCTTTCATTCAGAAATTTCAACCTTTACTAATTAAACTACATATTTAACATGAATAAGACAAATTTTGGTCTATTATATGAAGCGCTTCATACATATGTCTCCTAACTAATTTGCCTTCTAACGTTTGATTGCTGCCAGTTAATTGTTTTATTTTATTCGTCACATTTTGTATTATTAACAAACTCTTGTCCTATATATGGAGATTGCACCATATCATATCTTATGAAAAGACAATTTTTGTCTTATTATGATTTGTCTTTTCTCTTGTTTGTCTTATTCCCAACCTGTTTTGTCTTTTTTTAATTACCTTGCTTTTAGTGATGAAATAGTATCATTCCATTGTGGATCACATCTTTTCAATGTATCATTTTAAAACTGAATCACAATGTTTAGGCTTTAAATACGTTCTCTAGTGAATGAAATCGCTTTACTAGTAATCGCATAATGTATAGCGATTTGATACCATTGATTAGAAAAATTGATAAGCTTGAATCAGCGATTACTTTCCAGATTTTATTTTCTCTTTTCAGAAAATCGTTAATACCTTAGAATCACGTTGCTTTCTTTTTAAATTTATAAAATACTGTTCATACATTCAAACTCTTAAAAAAAACTGCTCATAGATTCTTCATAAGGTCTGCTTCAGAATTGATGAATCTGATCCAGAATTACATCCTCATATCTGATCGATCTGATTTTATTCCAAATCTGTTCATGTCTGAAATTTTACCTTCAGTTTGTTACATCGATCATACCTTATAATGTTGTTTCTTCTTCCAGATTTTGCATGAATCTGATCGACCTTACACTTATATATTTTCTTTTATATCTGCTTTTTATGTCTTCATTGAAATCATACGATGTATACACAAGAGTCTGGATACATCTGTATTAAATCTAGATGTTCTTTCCTCTCAAATATGTTATCTTCAGTGATGCTGTTTATGATTACTTGACATCAATGACAAAATTTCCAACATAGATAACATGAGGTGTTGAACTAAACTTATTTACAAAATTAGTGAATACATTTCATTTTATTACATGGTATTGCTTGCTTGGATATTCTACTGTATAACATTTTAGAGTAAGAAAGAGTGAAAAATTTAGTTCTTTTATGCATACCAAAAATTGCAGCAACTTGCCACAATTTGTGGAAACACCCTTTTAGAAATATTAAATAGTTGTTTATTGGAGATATTAGTTTTGGTTTTATTTGGAGTCTCATGTAGTTTTTCCTTCCTTTATGATTGACAAAATGTTTGTATATTTTAGATATTTGTGAAACACTTTATATTTGGTAGAAACAGTGTAGAATGTAGCTAGGATTGAAGAAAGATAATGATCTTTCTGTTCCCGTGCCATAATATATATAGATTCTCGAATCTTTTTCTTGGTGATATTTTAGCTTGATGGTGTACACGTTTTCTCTTTGTCATTTTCTTATCCACGTTCATGCTATGATTATGTTGATGGAACACATTGCTAAAGCGTACACATTCTTCCAGTGACTCAGTGACAGCAGTTGCACTATCAGAATTTAGAGGTCAATTTGAGTTTTTGGTGAAAGAGATTCAGTTTCGAATTTATTGCCATAGTATAAGGTTGGCCGTACTTGAGCACGATGCAAAACTTTCTCGGTATGCTCTTTTCTTTTACTAACTAATCCTAAAACACTTCTTTTGTAGAAAATGTAATTGGTGTTCAACGATTTTGCATCCTTTGATTTATAATTGCTAGAAATTTTGTATTTTAAAAAATTTCCTTCTCATTTTTCTTACAGCTAAGCTTGTATCATTTTATCCTTTCAAGTGTGGTGAGGCTAGAGTGAAAAGGTTAGAAAAATACATTTACAAGTGCCAAATATGCCCAATTAATATATTTTTCTTCATTTGAGTGGAAAATTAGATGCTGTTATGGGGATTGAGTGCATTAATGTATTTTTGTCACCGCTGAAAAGTGAGTTACAAAGAGACAACATACAAAATAAAAGTTGTTCACATTATTTACACAATAAGTAACGACATCAAAGGAATATTTTTCTTCTGATAAAATGAAAATTTTATATTATATATGCAGAAATATTAAGGTACAGAAACCCGTAAGGATAAGTCATGATGGGCAGATTACACAGATCTTGGTTAGAAAGCAAGACAGGCATAGATACCGATGTACTGAAGCATAAATAAAACTAAACAAAGCATAAGAATCTTTCCAAATGGAGGTAATGTAGAGGGGACCAAGAAGAAACCCATCAGCGGTAATTATGATTCCAATTGATGCAGTGAGGCTTTTGCAAATTCTTGGTGGGTTGCTGTAATAACCACCCCTGTTTTTTTGTTTGTGCTTGATAGAATAAGAAGGGAAAGAAGTGATTGTTTCATAACATATGCAATATCAGGAGTACAAACATAGATAACATCATGGAAATATATATGGAAACTTTGCTCAACACATGAGCATGAAATGTTACAATCAAGAGGTATAATTCCAACTGAAAACAGAGCATGAAATATTATTTCAGACCTGATTACAAGCAGAGTTCAGACCCTTTGCAACAGCAGATCAGACATAAGCTTGAACACCAAACCCCAGAAATGGTATGGCTCCCTGGGAGGGGCGATTTGCCTTTAAAAATCAGAACTCCACCAAACATTGCAAATGACCACTCAAAATGTGGCGCCCAACTGTGAGGAATCCATAGGATTATCACCTAGAATCCACAAAGCCCAAAGAATCCCTTCAATTGTGTAAGATTAGTAGGTGGAGGCCAATCAAGAATAGCCTTGATCTTCTTAGGATCAACACTAACTCCATTAGAGCTGATTATGTGTTCAAGATATAACAATTTTGTCATGCCAAAATCACATTTGGACTCCTTAGCAAAAAAAGACTCACTCTTGTAATGTCCCCATTTTGGCCATATGCTTTTCATTTGGATTTAGCCTATTTTCGGAAATCTGTAGGCTAAGCTGAAGCAGAAAATTAGGGTTTCCTCTTTCAGATACTGCTCAGTTGGCATTCAGAGGATGTTGTGCAAACTTACTATTTATAGCAGTTCTCTATTTTTAGCAAGTCTATCTTTTAGTAGTATCTGTCTAGTAGCAGTTCAATCCTTTGCAGTCCAGTTGTTTAGTTTGGCTTTCTTTTGTTTTGATGTGAATTTACTATTTATAGCAGTTGGCTATTTATAGTAAGTCTAAATTTGGTAGTAGCATCATCAACAATTCAGCTCAAGTCATCTTGCTATCCTTCAGTTTTAGTTTAGCTTTGGTTATCTCAATGGACTAAGTTTATACTTAGTCAATTTTATGTTACTCAGTTGTACCCCACGCCTAGGAGTGATAACTTCATGTTGTTTTTAAAGAGGGGACATTATGGGGTCAATTGTGCATTTAATGATTTATTAAATGCTTTATTATTGCATTATTACGTTGGACGCCTAAAGGGAGGTTGAATAAAGTTTTATTATTTCAAAAAGTAAAATACTTAAAGGTGGCGTCCCTCTTGGAAGTTGAAGTGATTCAACTGCCAATTGAAGCTTATATATTGAGGCTTCGAGAAGAGTTCTTCATCTTTTGCAAAATTATATTGAAATGCTGTTGGATTGAATTCAGAATCCGGCTAAGCGGAAACTTAGCAATTCTACTCCATTCTTTGGGCCTGAAACTATGGTTCCCTAGATGGTGGATTGAGAGTGTGCTTCATTCAGAAGTGCATATTGTGCATCAAGTTGAAGATTTTGGTAATAATTTCAAGTTTTGTACTTGCTGGTTCAAGCATGGCTAAAACGAGTTTTCATTTACAGCTTTTGAAGTGATTTTAATTTGCATATGGGTATTTGCTCAATCATTTCCTATGCTATTGGCGATCATTCTTGTGCATTTGCAGATTTTATTTTGGAGTCTCTAATTTCTTAGAGAGGTCGCCCTCTCCTAGGGCCTTATCAACTTCTTGTGCTGGTTTTGGTGTCTTGTGCCATCCATTAATCAATGTTTTTGCATTAATGTACTCTTGGGTGAAGGGCGCCATATCCTAGAGGGTTTATTTGTGTTTTGATGATGCTTAAGTTTGCTGGTCTGCATATTGGTTGCTGGTTTTACATATATCAGACTCAACTTTTCCATGTTATGCACTATTTCTTGGGTGATTATGCTTCTAGTGCTATGTGCATTCAATTTGGAGGAGATAGGAGCTCTTTGGGTGGAGATTTGAACAAATGAGTGGAGATTACTTGCTGGTCTGAAGATTTAGTTTGCTGGTTCTGTAAATCAGACATGGGAATTCCCTTCTCTTGCTATGTTTCCTTGGAATTTCTACTCAAATTTGTAATTGGGAATGTAGTATAAACATTGTAGAAGTTTGGAGCAGATTTGCTATTGCAGATTCATTGTAACAAACATTTTGTACTTGCAGATACTTAGCATTGTAAGGCCGAAACAGTAGTACTGTTTAGTCATTTATATTTCTGCAACTACTTTGTGATTTAACTCAAACATTTGTAACCCCTGGATGGTTTACCGCCAGTGTGGAAAAAGAACTTGTTAATCTCTTTTTTGTACCCACTGAAAAGTGGTGAATTCCCACTCACGAGTGGATGCCTACCGCAACGGATGAATTAGTTTGTTTTGTAATCTCTTCCCCCCACTGAATCAGTGGAAGTGTGGAAATCTTTCATGGCTGGTTCACCGCCTAGCTCCATTCAATTGTAATTTCATTTCAGTTATTGTTTAGTTTTCTCCGCCATATGACAACACCTCTCCTTCTTTGGGATTGAGTATGCATTCTTGGCGTTGAGATCATTTTAAATTGGTTTTCAATTTTGTAGCTAACGCTAATCATTGGCGTAGTGCTGGTTTGTGTTGTGAAATTTCCAAGAAAAAACTAAGGGGCATATTTCAACTCTCCAGAATGATCAAAATCTCATCCAAATGTCTAAAATGCTCCTCCCATGACCTACTATAAATAAGTATATCATCAAAGTCTATAAACACAAACTTACACAACTGCTTATTGAATACCTAGTTCATGCATTACTGGAATGTAGCAGGAGCGTTAGTCAATCCAAAAGGCATCACAAGGAACTCAAAATGTCCATAGTGACATTTGATCACTGTTTTCTCAATATCGTCCTCTTTGACCCTAATATGATGGTATCCAAATCTCAAGTCTATTTTAGAAAAATAGATTGCTCCATGTAGCTCATTAATTAGCTCATTTATATGAGGAATGGGGTATCTATTCTTGATGGTTTTCTTGTTCAATGCCCTATAATCTATGTATAAGCGCATAGTTCCATCCTTCTTCTTCACTAGCACAACAAAAGAAGCAAATGGACTCTTACTTTGTCTAATATGCCCCATGTCCGAAAGCTCCTTAATTGCTTTCTCAATCTCATCCTTGTGTCTCTTTGGATGCTTGTATGGTGATAATGGGCTTGGCACTTTCCTCCAACTCGATCACATGCTCGACACCTCTATTAGGAGGCCTGCCATGAGGTATGCTACCAAAAACCTTGCTTTGCTTAGATAGCAAAGCCTAAATGTTTGGAGGATAAGAGCACTTCTCCTCTTCTGTAACTGTGGGCATAACTAAAACTTTGCTGCCCACTCTACCTGATCATGTTTGAATAGTCTCTCCATGCATTTGAAAGAAACTACTTGTGGCCTTTCATTTGATATACCCCTCAAGACCACATTCATACCTTTTGATTTGAATTTCAGCTCCATGGTTTGAAAGTCAAGTGTGATCTCACCAAGGGAGCATATGTAATGTCCCCTTCCTAGGCAATACAGTTATATCTGAGGTTAGCCTATCATTCGGATCCTCGTAGGCTAGTAGAAGTGTTTAGAGGATCACTTGAGGCAGTTATCCAGCGTTGGGAACATCACTCCAGCAGTTGATTCAGGTTTGGGGACTTTGTGGACACTTACAGAGTGATTTAGAGGTACTTACTATTTATAATAAGTCAGGCAGGCAGGAATTGCTATTTTTGGCAGGACACCTGATTCAGTTGGTCAGCTCAGTATCGACCCGGTTGATGATTTCTTGAGCAAACAAGGATTATTAGAGAATTTAATAATAATTAAAGAGATTATTAATTTGACTTTATAATATAAAGTCATTTTAGTGAAATATTAAAGTTATTATTAAAATGGCAAATTATAAAGTATTTTTAATACTTTATAATGAAGGGAAAAATTTAATATTTAATGAGTTTAATACTCATTAAATAAAAGGATGCCATTTATTAAATATTGGCCTAAGTATTGCAAAAGGGCGAATTATTTATTATTAAATGTAATTGAGCTGATTTTGTAGAAAGGTCGACTTTTTGAGAGAGGTTATATATTTTCTCAAGGCAAATTGAACTTACCATGTTGATTATTCAAATTTGTTATTATTTCTCTCTGAGAGCATCGGGGTTTGAGAAACAAGGGTTTCTGTAGATCATCAGGTTTTGAAGAACGTTCCCTCTTCAAAATCAGGCATACTGAGACTGTGCAATACTAGTTGAAGATTGTCAGCAGGGTAACTTCATTCAGAGGTTGCATTTGTGCTTACTGAGGTAGTTTCAAAAAGGGTTTAACAGAGATCATTCATCTGAGCAATAAGGCGACTTGTCCATTCTTCAAGAGGTCGTACTTTCATCAATGTTGCTGTCAGGCCGTACTGTCCTTGCTGAGAGGCGTGTGAAGTGAATAAGGAAAAACGCCTTGGTTTTTGGGTTCCCTCACCTTCTAGCTTGGTCGCCTTGCTTCTTGGAGGTGTTTGGTGTGATCTTGGCCTGGGAGACTGGAGTATTATTGTTATCTAGATGACTTACAACTGTGCGCCTTGTTGCAATTTATAATCAGGTTTTTAATAAAGTTTGCAGTTGATTTTTACATTGCATGTATTGGCTTTCCTACTGTAATAGTTCAATTAAATTGAAGAAGGATTTCTCTTTACAAAATCAAAGAGTTATTATTGATTCTAGTTTCCTATGAATTAATTTGTATTTATTTCAAAATCGCACTTTCTTTCATTATTTCAAAAACCCTCAAAAAAATCAAAAATTGCAAAACAAACAAAAACGCATTTACAGTCTGAGGTTTTGGGTTGAGAGACACTTGGTCTCTTACAGCGTAGGCATTGAATACCCATCATATTGGTATCTTCAATACTAACCACATAGAAGTCATCCTTGACTTCATAGTTACCCAACTGAAGGTTTATTTGGGGAATCACCCTAGTGCATGTAATGGTAAACCCATCCACAACCATCACTCTGAAGTCATCTACCTCTTGCGTTTGAAGACCCCCTACATGCTAGAAGTCCCTCATCTATGAAATTATGTGTGGCACTCAAATCTATCAATGCAACCAATCACTGCCCATTAAGGACTCGTTTGATGCGTAGGGATTCATTCTTTTGGAAGCTATAGAGCTGGGAAAGCTTCCCATCTCTTGCCTCCTCCTTTTCAAATTCCTCAAAAGACTCTTCTTCCTCTTTTTCTTTTGATTCAGATTGCTGGTCCTATTTTTCTGATGAAGATTCCTCTGCATAATAGTAATCCATCTTGTTTACTTTGCCCTTGGTTGCACACTCGTGACTTGGGTTCCAAGGCTCCTTGCATGAGAAACATAAATTCTTCCTTCTCAAGTCATTTAAGGTATCACTTCAAGTCTTGTGATTGATTTCTTGGGCTGATTGGTGTCTTTTTTAAATTGTGTTTTGTCTTTCTTATCTGGAAATGGTTTGGATTGAAATTTTGATTTAGGGGCAGCCCACTCCAGACTCCTTGCTTTTTTCATGGCTTCTTGCAAGGTTGGAGGGTCAAATGCCTTAATCCACCCCTTAAGTGGCTCCATAAGTCCCTCAATAAATAAGACCACCAATCTTCTCTTTGTAATCTCAAAGACCATCACTGAAAGCCTCAGAAACTCTGCTATATAGGCCTTCATTGTACCATACTGCTTCAATTGAGCCAACTCTCTGAAGTGCAACTCAGGATCTTTTTTGTCAAATCTCTCTATGAGCTTAGTAGTAAACTCATCATATGAGGTGATAGCCCTGTGACCCAAAGTGGTAAGGCCATGGTACCGCCACTCTGGGGCTACGCCATCAAGGTGTATAGTGGCAAACTTAATTGCCTCATCCTCAGTCATAGGTTTAAGGGCTAGGTAATTGTCCAGCTTTTACACCCATGCCCTCGCTGTACACTTATCACTACCATCAAAATGAGCAAGTGTTACCTTGCCTAATGCGTGCTGTAGGTCCCATTGAATCGCTGGTCCTCTATGATCAGCTCTACCACCTCTCCTTTTCCTCTTTTGGTCCATGTATTCATTGAAGGACAAATGGTCTTTTAGTGCCTCTGGAAGGGTGTCATATTCAATGTAGGCATTTCTTAGCTCATCCACCAATGGTAAAGGAGTGTCATGACCATTTTGTGGTGTCTCCTTCTGCATGAATGAGGATTGGAAAGGTCTAGAAAAAGTATTTGACCCTGTTATTACATGCTGTCTTCCATTACCTCCTTGTTGATATGTGGAACTGCTGTCCCCATCAGTTGTTGGGTTGCCTTGTGAGTTGTTGTGAGAGTTATTTACTACTATATTTTGCCCAATCTTTTCCAACAACTGAGACGTCATGTTTATCATTGTATCGAACTTCTTCTCCATCCTCGAGTTGGGATTAACTGCACCAGCTCTACCCTTACCTCTTTTTGCCATGTTCCCTGGTGAACTCTCCCGGTCAATCGGAGGGTCCTGATGGATCTCAATATCACCTGGAGTTGTCTCATTTTTTGAACCCTATGAGAACTCCCCATGTGCCTTGAGAACACTTGAAACTTTTGCCTTCTGGAACTTGTGGGTGTTGTCAATGTCCTTTTCTCAGTTCCCTCTAATAATATATTTCTTCCCTCTCAGTCATAGAAGATATGTAGCTGATTGTAGATGATTAGCATAAGCTGGCAGGAAATATTTGCTTTGATACCACTGTAATAACCACCCTATTTTTTTTTGTTTGTGCTTGATAGAATAAGAAGGGAAAGAAGAAGTGTTTGTTTCATAACATATGCAATATCAGGAGTACAAACATAGATAACATCATGGATATGTGGAAACTTTTCTTAACACATGAGCATGAAATATTACAATCAAGAGGTATAATTTCAACTGAAAACAGAGCATGAAATATTATTTCAGACCTGTTTACAAGCAGATTTCAGACCCTTTGCAACAGCAGATTAGACTTAACCTTGAATACCAAACTCTAGAAATGGTACAGCTCCCCACGAGGGGCAATTTGCCTTTGAAAATCAGAACTCCACCAAACACTGCAAATGACCACTCAAAATGTGGTGCCCAGCTATGAGGAATCCATAGGATCATCACCCAAAACGATGCTCTTTCAGAAAATGTGCATTTCCAGAACTCAAAAAAGTATATCAGACCTCTGAAAGTGAATCAAAACAGGTCCAAAACACACTCCAAAAGATGCAAATCATATACCAAAACAAAATCTCCAAACCCACTCAAAAGACTGTGAAAATCCTCATTATATCAACACCAAAATGCTCAACCAACAAGCCAAAATCACTATAAATCTTCAATTCAATGCCAACCGGCTAGGGTGGGTCTTTCACCACCGAAACTAGCAACTAGAGATGAGGGTTTATGTCTTGAACCAGCAAAATAAGAAATCTTGGAAGCAATCTAGCAACATCATCTTATGTTGTCAAATCAAGATAAACAAATGAATGCCCAAAGTGTGAATATATAGAAGATGAGGAGGAATTAGGACAACAAATTTCAAATTCCAACTTTTCCCTCCAAGATGCTATGCTGCCCTCATGTGTCCTTTTAAATTATTTTTAATTTTTCCCTTATGTCTCCCCCAATCTTTGTGTGCACTTTTGTAGGCTAAAATAAAGCTTTTTAAAACAACTTGAAGTTGCTTTTTTGTTAGGTGTGAGTCAAGGGTGGTCTTTTGAACACACCACCCTCACTTAAGTTATAAAGCAATTTTATAATAGAACTTAAGTGACAAATAATAAATATTAATTCAATCACTCTTAGAACTCACCAAGCGAACTAGAAATACTGAACTACTGGAGAAACAGAGGCCATGACTAGTTGCTAAAAATAGTAAGCGTGTCCAAACACCAAATTGAATCAATATGAGATGCACTAAAATTTACTAAAATAGCCACTGCTAAAAATAGTACTCCAGCTGGAAAACTCAAATCCTCCACAAAGCTTAACAGAGGACTTGAGTCCCCTAACCATGTCCACTTAGCCTACGGGAACCTTGGAATAGGCTAATGGAAAGCTCATACTGATTAGGTGCAAGAAGGGGACATTGTAGTTACAAATGATTCTCAGCTTGCTAAGACCACCTTGAGTGAGCCTCATCTTGACAACCACTTTAGATGTTCCATTGCTCCACAGATAATGATAACAACATTTTGTTATAGTATCACAACTTACAAATGAACTAGCCAAAAGCTCCCATGCTAGGGTAGTTAATATTAATTTCCAGTGTGGCAAAGAGTTCGTGGTCTTTATTTTCATTTGTTTTTCAGTGACTTCATTCCCATTTTAGAAGTATACAATGTTCGATAGTCTTTCAGAATGAGGGGAGGCAGGGAGGCAAGGTTGGGCTTTGGAGAGAACAAATATTTTCCTAAAATTTGGAGAGGATGTGGGGATGGTGGCTTAAACAATTTATAATACAATTTACAATTTAATATATAAACAATTTAAAAATATATAAATGAATTAATTAAAATCTAATAAATTTAAATATAAACTATAATAAATGATCTATACAATTTGCAGGCAGCAGGTAAACATTAGTAGATAAATCACACTTGAAGTAGTTAATTCTTCCATGTAGGTGAAATTCAAGGTTTGAAAATAAAAAAATAAAAAATATATCAATTGATATTAATATAAACTTTTTTTGGAACTAAGACCAAATGAAGAAGATAGTGTAAAGGTTACACAAATAGCTGATAGAAACTTGTTTTGATCCAGACAAGTGTTGTCTAGGGCGAGGATGAAAAAATTGTTATGGAAATTGACCTTATTATTGTTATGGAAACTGGCCTTATTGTGATTTGAATCCTCATTATTATCTCCTATGAAGCAAGAAAAATGTGAACAAAGAAGAAAATAATTTATTAAATAAAAAGAATGACAATATTTCATTTCTTCAATTGTCCATCCTTGACCTTTGCTCGCCATGTCATCTATTGTTTTGATTCATGGGCGAAAACCTTAGGCACATGACAAGTGTCATTTGGAGGAGTGGCTATACAATAGATGACATGGCGGGAAAAGGTGAGGGATGGACAATTGAAGAAATGAAATATTGTCGTCGTTTTTATTTAATAAATTATTTTCTTCTTTGTTCACATTTTTCTTGCTTCGTAGGAGATAATATTGAGGATTCAAAAAATCACAAACATTTGTGATTTTTTTTTTTTAAAGAGCTTAATTCTGATTTAAAAAAGTATTTATTTTATAATGGCATGAAGGTGCCCTTGTATAGGAAAATGTCGGTAGGGATGTCCTCTAAATTGTTCAGTTTTTCTAGGGACAACTGTAACACTCAACTTGATCTACAGTTTAAAAATGTAAACCAGCTACCAGTTTCAGCCGAAGAACAACTACTTGTTTTCATTCCAGGGTTTCCACATCAATTTCAACTGATTCAATTTAAATTTCCAACTAACTTCTAAGTTTTGAGTTTTAGTTGAATTGAAACAACTAATGGTTTCCACCAACCATTTCACAAAAGATCAATAACTAAATAACTGTCAAACTACGGTTTCCTTTTAAACAAAATAGTAATCCAGTAACTAATTTCTAGAGTTTACCATCTCAGCTGAATGGAACATTTAACTATCTAACTGTACAACTACAGATTCTTATAACGAACATTTAACATAAAAGAATAACATTCATTGCTTAATTGAAAGTAAACTTTAATTGACAAAATGCATGTACCTGGGATTACAATTTGACATCACCATTATGCTGATTTGCTTGAACAACTTTATCATTGAGAGATAGAGAAACATCATCAAGGGCTTTTTCTGCCCAACCAAGACCTACTGGTCCCTCGAGTTTCTTCAACTGAAGAACCCAACCCTTCATGAGGATAATCAACATGGATCAAATTATCATCATGCTTTTCTGAGCCTAGTGTCATGGACCTATACCGATTGTCGATCCCTCCTCTATAGGTACCTCCTAACCAGAAGGATCATTCTGACCAAAAGTATATTTGGTTCATGATAGCTGACCAATGCCTAACTGCATCATACCTTGGCCAAGGATTTTAATATTATGGCACTCCTGTGCCGATATTTTGGCACTGTGCCGATATTTTTGGCACTCTTTTGCCGTCAACACTCTCACCCTTGCTCGATATGATAATGCTTGTTTCAAGATTTAAATTATATTTTCATGATTCCAATAACCTTTCTTCATATTGAATGGTAGCTGATTTCTTAATGCTCAAACAAAGAAGGATAATCCATTCATAACTTATCCCAGCTAATGTATGATAAACTACTATTCTCAAATTCATGAGGAGAGATTAAGGAGTCTTATACGACAATAAGGATTCAGAGTTTAGTATTATAGTGTCAGGTTTGATTATCATTTCCCCTCAATTCAGGGTTATATCTTAACCTTCATGCTCCATGCATATTAAAAGAAATTCATTCGGCAAAGAGAATTTCAAGTCTCACTTATATATCCCTTAATCGACTTGGTGAGCGAGAAAGTGCACTAAACTATAATGTCCCCTTCTCAAATGTGATCGTTTTAGTTGACCGTTGGCCTATTAGGAGACGAGGCTACCGGATGGTGAAATTAAGGTTTCCCCTAATTTTGAGGAGGTTGTTGCTTGAAGTTTGGAAATGTTCAGATTCTTCAATTATGTTTATTCCCTATGAATTTACTATTTTTAGTAAATTCTATTTTTGGCAGACAGGTTGGGTTCAGTTCAGTTGGTCTTCTTCTTCAGTTGGTTCAGCTGGCACTTTTGTTTTTGGCCCTTGGGTGCATTTTCTTGGAGAGATAAGTATTTTCACATTATAATATTATATTTTAATATTATAACACCCCCTTGCCTAGCATTACAACTTTATGTTGTTTTTAAAAAGGGGACCTAAAGGGTCTATGCTTCATTGAGAGATAAATTATATTTTTAAAGTCAAATATTGGGCTAAATGAATTGGACGCCTACTTGAGGAGTTTGACTTTTATAAAAAGTGAAATATTTCATTAAGGGAAAAAGGACGCCATCTTTTGGAGGGAAATGTTGAATTCAAAATTAGGGTTTTGGGCGCCCTTCTTGAAGCTTCTAGAAGGCTCTCTTCATGTCTTTATATTCAAGCCTCAGCTCTTCATTTGGGATCTTTTTGTCTACTACATCGTTATGCTGCTGAATTGTCTTCAGGCACTCGCTTCGAGGAAAGCACACCTCCTAGCATGGGCTCATCTTCTTGCTTGAAAGATAGCAACTAGTTGAGAGGTTAGCTTGTAATAGGTTTGATTTGCATTTTCAGTTTAGTATTTGCATTTGGAGTTCTAGTTTTGCATTTTCTGTCTCATTTCTGGAGTTGCTGAATGTCATTGAAGAATGTAAGATTTACTCATAACTCGAGAAATAAAAATGCTATTGTTATGGGTATTGTTTCTATCTTTTTGTTGATGAGGGGCGACCATTCTAGCTAATTTGCAGATTTTATTGAAATGTCCCTGATTTTATAGAGCAAAATCGCCCTTGCTGCTGGGCAGTACCATTTGGGTGAGCCTTGGTTTCCGTGCAAAAATAAATAGAGGTATTTTGGGTAGTTTTCTTTATCTTAACATGGGCGCCATTATTCTTAGAGCTTGTTGCAACTGATATCTCGTCTTTTGGTTGAGTTATGAGCTAGATATGTGCATTTAGTTGAGTTATGCTGTTGCTGATTACTCATTTTAGTCGCTGGTCTGCTATATCAGTCATATGTAATTGCAGATTTGTGAGTAGTCTGAGTTTAGAGGGGTTGGTTATGCAATGTGAAAGTCTTCTAGGTTATTGCAGCATTGAAGAACTTGAAATATTGGGCTCTGGCAAAGCATTCTGATATATTGTAAGTTGTTTAGTAGTACTAACAGCAATTCTCCATTTTATCTTCCATCTACTTATTGTAATACCCGCTGCATAAGTGGAAGAGGCTGGCTTGCCGCCTATTTACTTTCAGTTATATAGTTTAGGGACCCTCTGACCATATGCTCGCCATCACTCGGCGCCATTCTTGGTTAGGGTTACTCTTGTTCATCATGCATTGATCCTCTGACCATATGCTCGTCTGCACAGGCGCATTCTTGGTTAGAGTTCCCTTCAGTTTGCATCTGCATTAGATCCTCTGACCAATGCTCACACCTTGCCCACATCGGGATCCTGGTGTACATTCTGGTTAGAGTTACTTTCCGCATCGTTTTGGTTTAGAGCTAACCTTAACGGTGCGTGTTCATTGTAATTGCTTTGTGAAAATAAAAAAAAATTGGTCCGATTCATTACATAAACCAACATCTTATTAGAGAGGAGAAAATTCGGTTTAACCAGATATATCAAATTCTTTAGATGATTTTCAAATGGTTCAAACTGAGCCCAAATTTAGAATCTTTTCTCTTATTTTAAGGTTAAGTTGATGTCTTATGTATTCATTGAATGAGAGACTAGGCTCCAAAACTTTTCTCTTCGTTGAAAAATTTAATCTGCTAGTTTTATCACAGAGAGAGAGAGAGAGAGAGAGAGAGAGAGAGAGAGAGCTGACAACAACATCTATCACTTCTTTAAAGACTAACTGCCTTCTCTAACTAAGGTTGCTTTTCTTAGATCACTTATGTACTGAACGACATATTCAATTTAGTGGTCTTTCAGATCTTATCATTCAACTTCATATTTTGGTCTCAAGTTAAAATTACAATTGATTGGTTTATTGGTCATTTCCTCTTAGTTTCAGGTTATGTCATAACCATAAAGTTTATACAAATGAAAAGAGTTATTGATACCTCAATGAGGGTTTCAAGACTCTCATTTGTATCTATTCCCAAGAAGTGTCGATTGAACAAAGATATGCACATGTTCAGCTTCTAATTCAGGGAAAAAGAATTCGGCTTAACTAGACCAATTAAGATCTTTAAGGAGAATTACCAAATGAGTCAACAAAACCCAGATATAGATTTTATACAACACATGGCTACAACTTCTGGCTAGGATGAGCTAGATGAATTTCAGACTATGATTGGTTCGGGGTTAAGAAGAAAAGAATGTAAGTTCATCTCAGATAATACAAGAACAAAGTGTAGAGGAAGAGCCTGATTCCAATATGAGACAATTGAAATAAAAAGAATAGCTGGAAGGCATTTGACCTATCCTTCGATTTACTTTTGAAGAAGAGACAAAGATTTCTAAGAAGAAATTTATTAATCTTTTCAATATTGATGATCTTTTAAAAGAAAAGAACACGGAATTCTTCTATTTCTTTGACTGGTATTTAACTCCTTATAATTCACAAATTCGTAAGAAAATAATCCAGATCAACTTTAAATGGATGCTAGTATAACAGTTCAACGCGGTCACATGCCTGAGAGATAAATACAAATTTTGATGAGATCACATGCTGTTTCTCCTGACGTTTATGCAAGTAACTCAATCTCTTCCACGAACTCTACCTTTCCCTGTCAAGAAGACCTAGCTAGTTGCTTCCAATAATTCGACTTAAGGGAAAAACTCTCAAGTAAAATTTAGAGGAAGCACTAACATGGAAATTGCGGTACAAAAGAGACACTAACCATTGGTTTAGCATGAGACTCAGAGATAAATGCAGGTGTTTTCCAGAGAAGCTAACAAGGATTTAAATGAATTTCCACTAGTGTTCAAGGGGTGAGAGCCCAAATGAATGCCCAGAGAGCACCCAAACTTACACTCCCTTTTTCTCTAAAATCCCGCCCAGACTTCAACAACCACGCAACTCATGGCTTTCGCCCATCTTGGCCGTTCATGCAGAGGCTTGAAGGAAAATGACGGAAAAACTTCCCTCCACAAAATAATTAATTTTTGATTTTAAGCCATTCTTTTATTTATATTAAGACTGATGGCTTAGGAATTATATTTACTATTGTTTATATAATATTTTCCTTTTTATAACTATAGCAATTCTCCTAGGCTATATTCCAAGAATTGGTTCGTTCATCTCCATAGGAGATTGCTATTATATAATTTAATTCAATTTGTTTAACAATAATTAAATTAAATTAATTATGGCCAAGTTATGACTTGATACAACGGTCTTACACTGACTCAAGATATGATGATTAAATTGATCCATTATTAACCATGTCCTCTCCTTGATGATATTTCCCTTTCTCTCGTGGCATCGACAAACCTACATCCACTGACAAGGATTATGGTTAGATTGTTCTCAATGTTTTTTTTTATATATATATATATATAATCTCATGATCACATTCATTTTCACATAAATAGGTAAACCACTCGCATATACAAGAAAATCATTCATATTTGAAATCACCACATATAAACAATTATTTTTTTTTCCACAATTTCACATTCTCATGCAAAGCAGTTACTTGGAACTTACATAACAACCATAATTCCATTGCCATAAACATGTTTAAGTCAGAGGGGATGTAACAACAACCATCTGTGCAGGTGGCACACCCAAAGGAATATCAAGAGGACATTTCATCCTTACTTGCCTTCTTTGACATGTCACTCTTCTTGGCTCAGCTCGAAAAACCCTTGGGACATGCTCATGACAAACACTAGAAAGATATGTTCAAAATATATTTATGTTTGACAAGAGCTAGACTAGTTCAATGAGTAAGCCTATTTTTAAATATCCATTCATGCTTTAGATCAATGTAATGTGTCAACCCTTTGGTAAAATAAAAAATTTCTAAATTTACATCATACGAGTAAATAAATGTGCTAACATGACATTGCAATAATATTTTTCTTTTCTTTATTGATAATACATGAACGAGATGCCATATCAAATTAGAGTAAAGATTTCATTTTATTATAATAACTTCACAAGTACATAAAACAAGAATAGATACCTTTACAAACATAGCTCCAGTGAGCTTTAGAACAAATAATAGTAAGGTCCAGGAATTCGCCTTTAAAATTTTGGTACTTTAGTAGCTTTCAGTGGAGGAGTAGCATCACTCGGGCACTTGTGCTTATCTGCCAACCATGGACTTATAATGCTGTCCCCCGCACATCTATCATTTGATAGATGGTCCTCCCTTTGACGAAGAGATTGGTAGAGTAACAAATACTGTTAACCAACTAAGCATAGTGTTGTGTCCTACATAACTAGATCTTGTGCAATCCGACAACCCTTGACTAACATGTAATACGGGATCATAGTGAACTAACAGTGTCATCGCATAGTCTAAGTGGATGTTTTGTACATTACACTACTTTGATCAAAGAGTTTCATACAGTATTTCTACTGAGGGTCATCTATCACATACACTATTCAGGGTCGATTTGACTTAGGGCTATCTTACACTACGCATAGGTTTTTGTCCTCCAATGGATATACCGTACCCCAGGCATCCTACAACATATTAACTACTAGAAATGAATCAGCATAAAAAGTATTTCACAGGTTCCCTCCTATACTGGAAATCTTTATCCTAGGAGTATCACAAGCTCTTCTGAGTTAACCTAATAACTTAGCCATTGATCTTTACTTGACCCATGCCTTCATTTGAAACCTAGTATTTAGTAAGTAATGCAACCGGTATTCTCCTTATATGGAGATCATAGAATTAATGCTGAATACAACTAGAATGCAACATTTCATTTCCTATGTACAGACAGTAAATACAAACATAAAACATCCCATGTTCAAACATAGCTAGTATAATTAAATACTTATGTTGTACCTTATGTAATATAGTTGAATTCCTCATTGAAGTACTTTCTCCTATCATGAAGTACTAAAAAACACATTATAAAAGCAACTTTGAGGCTTCAATTCCCTTTTCCGAAAGCAATCAGGCTTAGCAAATAGTATCCATGCAAACAACATTCTCCTATTATGGAAATCATTACAAACATGTAAAACATAGCTAGAATTTGCTTCATTTTCCTTTTTCCATAAGATAACATTTATGCACAAACATAAATACTTTTCAAACAGTATAGAAATCTTTGAAAAAGAATAGTAGAAGAATATCCCATGCCTGTGAATGTTTTACCCAAATTGAAGAAAAAGTTGCGTTTACTTCTGGCTCAATCCAGTTTCTAGTTTCCCCAAATGATGATAATTTCCTCACAAGCTTTCCCCTTTTTCACTCTTAGAAAACAATAGTAGAATTAATGTATTCCTTGGGTAGAATATGTTTCTCTCAAAATGTAAACTACTCTTAGAAATGTGTACACTGATGAATACTAAGTCTCTCAGAAATATGAATGTTGACTGTACAATTGTCACTCAAAAAATGATGAATGACTGTAGATAATGTCACTTAGAAATATACACATATGGCAACCAGCATAGACTAGTAATCTCAAACTATGAAATGAAATGATAGAGTAATACTAATGAGTGAATAAGATTGCATATGAAGAATGAAAAACGATGAATAATTATGACTGAATCTTTGAATCCCCTGAATGAATAACAATGAAGGTTGGGGTGGCTATTTATAGAGCCTCAGCCTCCAACATTTTCTCTTCCCTAAGAAATAATTGAACCAGTAGGTGGCGAGATTTCTCTTCCCTACTCAATTTTCCACAAGGTGAGTTGGCCTTCATTTTGTGCCAGCATTGGGAAGAGAAATTCAAAGGCATGTGGTGAAATTGTGCCATTCAACACCTACAGGAAAAGTTTTTAAATGTGGCGCCAATCTCTAGTAATGGCGGATTTGAAATGATATTAGAGAAAAGGTCATTGATAAATTGTATCCACATAGCGTATTAACCAGGCTGGATCGACAAAGCTTCAATAGCGTTGGAAATGTTCTGCTATAGACTTGGTCAAAACGTTTTAACTTCTGTGCGCATTTACTAGGCACGACTTCTTCAAGCACCATTTTGATTTAAAAATTGGTTTCCAAAGTTAAATTGATATAATATATCGATTCATAAATATTTGCTTCAAATGTTCAAAAGATAAGCTTCAAAGATATTTCAATTCAATAATATTTCGATTTCCATAGTTTGAATGATAAAAATTCAATTGATTAGGAAATAATCTAACTTCCAAAGTTGTATGATTTAATATCTAATCAATTAGGAAATAATTCGATTTCCAAAGTTGAGAGATTAATATCAAATCAATTAGGAAATAATTCGATTTTCAAAGATGAGAGATTAATATTAAATTTAGATATAATTTGAATTATATATATAGTTTATAGTTTTCATATATTATATATATATATACATATGTATTTATCCAATATATATACATGTAAATACAAAAGGCAATAATAATAATAATATTATTAATATTCACATATTGCAGGATGTGTGCATATATACATATATATATCTGTATATACCTCTATGTACACGTATGCGTAGGTATACCATATCGATGCATTTGTATGAGCATATCTATTTGCCAACGTATGTTTGTATCGATACTCATATCTCTATGGATACGTGTATATACTATATAGATGTATATATGTCCACATTTGTTTCACTTACATCCATTTACGTTATAATCAATATGATCGTAATATCACAAGACAGTTACATAGATAAACATCACTCATAAATACATACAAAAGTAGACAAGACTCCTAATGCCAACATACAAGCTACAAATGACTTACTTATAACCAACATAACTGATTCAATTCACTCAATCTAAGGTGATGTGTGTGTATGCTCAGATAGTTTACTTTAATGGTTATCCGACCAAGCTTCTCTCCCCCTGGAGCAATGGTTCATATACCTGCATCCACTGACACACGCTTTCGAAAGTCGTATATTCATAACATAAGCAGTATACATAAACATTTCAAAAGTTAGAATATTCACAATTCGATAACCATCTATTCTCATTTATGCAATATATCACCATGAATAACATCAACTGAGATAACATCAAATGAAAACATCATGTGATATAACATTCATATTGAAAACAAGGTACAAGCATCATTAATTCATCTCCAGAATTCATATTACATTCACAATTACCCTATCTAGTAATAGTAAATAGTAACTTCACAATTTGGGATGTACCAATCAAAATCATCCTTGATTTGTTAAATTTCATAGTTTTACAACACTTAGCATGAAATAAGGTTGGCCATCCTTGCTAGTTGTTATTTGTTGGGCTTAATCTAACTAGGCATGCGATAAACAAAGGTTGTGCCTTTCTCTAGGGTGGTTCATTCAAGCAACTATTTTAGTGAGAGAGTGTCATGCCCCTTTTTGAGAACTAAAAGAATTAAGAGTTATGTGTTGGGATAAGCTTTTCAAATAACCCTAGCTAATTTGAACCACACTTTCCTTAGAACCAACATGCTTAAGTTGCTCAAAGTTCACATGCTGGGACTAGCATTTACTTAGTCCTCTTTGGAAACATCATCATTCGGAGGTAGTTCACTATCGCGCTGGCTTCTCTTCAGCAGTGAGATAGAAAGAAATTGATGCAGTCAAGAACAAGGAACCTTATTAGGCCACCCACCCAATCTTGCAGCCTATTCAATCCAACTTCTCAAACTCTGAATTTTTGCACATTTATTTAATTAAAACCATAGAGAAATCTATTGAAATAACATTCAAAAACTCATGTAGACAACAACAAGATTTATGCTAGTCATTTATCTCATGTTTAGTCTTCAAAGCTATTGGCAAGCTACAAGCAAGAAACCCAAACTCTTCATTAACATAAATCCATGAATAAATATTTTAAATCTGCTACAAATTTCTTCATTACCAGCAAAAATCATGAAAAGACACATTTAATCCTCCACATAATCTCCATCTGCTACAAAAATCATCTACAAGCAAGATTAAGAACAAATATGTGAAATTCCACCACAAACCCGTCACCTTTTGTCCTTCGCTGCTCCCTGACTATCATGAATCTTTAAAAATGCCAACATGGGTTTTGTGCGCCTCGTTCTCCGCTTTTCAGATCATTTTGAAATCTCAATTTTGTTACCGTATGAGAAAGTTATGCCCGATTTACTGAAACTGGGTCTCACAGCCACAACCTAGACAATCTCCTTCCCCAAAATGCATGTCAAACCTCTACCTCCTCCATTCTAGGTGTGGGATTCATGCCTTAAGCCCCTTAATTGTTCTTTCCTGATAATTTTCAAATCTTTTCCTAAATTAACATCCATTATCTCATTCCGGCGCCTCCACTACTTGCACCAAGAAGATTCCAGCACTTACAAAATAATTTAATATTGAAGGAGCATGAGGAGAAAATAATTTAAAAATAAATCATGCCTGCAAGTCCACAACCAAAAGAAAGAAATTAAAATAACATAAATAATTTTGATGTGTAGGATTGCTCGTGCACCCGGATGCTCCTGCATCAGAAATTGTTAAATTATTATAGCAAGATTTTGGATTCCCTAATAATGTCATTCAATTTGCACTTTAGAATGAGCCTTTTCCAAGTCTTGGGTTGTGATTTGGGAGTCCCCATAAATAGCCAAGTTTCTGATTTTGAGGGACAACAGAAAGTTTAAGTTCTCAATAAGTTTGAAGGCTTTTGGTTAATTGTTTTTTTCCTACCCTTATGTTCAAAGAGAAGGCCCCCAGGAATCTTTTATACTTTCCTTCTCAAGGCCAAATATTCAGGCTGCATTTTTTTGGGATTCCCCTGGAGGAACAATCAAATCTAAGGTTGCACCAGCTGTGGAGGGATTCCCATTTCATTAGTGTTCTCTTAGCCTCACCACATCCAACGACGCAAAAAATTATATTGAGATTCCAGATTTTAGCCAGTTTACAATCCTTAACAAAAGAGATTTTTCTAAATTTGAATAAAATTCCAATACACATTTGTATATATTAGCGATGTCTAGTTTAAAGAGCATTATTTGATCTTTTGAATGATAAAAACTGTTACCTGACTTGAAAAGCAGCTTCCTATTGAAAAATGAAATTAGAAAAAGAAAAAGACCAAAATAGCCCCCGTCACTACTACCTAACCCTAATTAACTAATCTCATTCCCTTATCTCATTTGTGCACTCTCAAATTTTAATGGTTTGTTTGTCTTTTTAATGTTGTTTATGCAATATTAATATTTTTATTCTTCTAACTTCACATACTATTTATATAATTTTTAACTTCTGATACAATTTCTTCAATCTTGTAGCTGCCGAAATTGCTTTCAGGTGATCACTTTTCGATTATTTAGCTGCACCCTTTGCTGCTGCTTTTGCTCTATAGCGCTACATTCTATCATTGGCATTCTATCTCTTTATTCCTGAGTCTGGCTGCATCTATCTCACATTTCATGATGTTGGACAAGTTATCCTTAAATTGCTTCTTTAATTTAGCCAACTAAGCTTTTGATTGCTTCTTGTTGTTGGCTAATCTTTTGTTGGGATATCCTAAAATCTGTGGACATATGTTTCGCCCAAATTTTTTGTCTTTGCTATCTTGGACTAAACTGATTGAGGTGAGTTTTGCTTCCCAAGTTCTGCTATTTTGAATGTGGTTGGCCATATCCTGCTAACATTATCGGGACTCATTTACATTGTAAATGTATTTAACCCTTTTAATTAGGAGTATATATTAATAATTTTTTTGACTTTGTCTCTGATTTTTTGTACTTTCTTTGTGTATGCTTGTATCAGTTGGTATCAGAACCTCGTTTCCCCTTCATTCTTTGTTCAGTGAGATTCTAGATTCTAACATCCCAGCTTTTCGTCTCCTAGGTTGAGATCTCGTCAATCTGCCCTTATTTTGGTTTCAGGGCAAACAAGAACTGGTAATTCTCAAATTTAGGTTGTTTCAGCATTCTTATATTGTCTGTGCACGACTAAAACCCTTGCTCTGTCAGTTCAAAGTTGTTTGTTGCTGTTTGCTGTGTAAGCTCCATTCCTTCCAAATCCGGGCCAATTCACCTGGCCTAGTGCATGGGCCATAGAGTACTAGATTAATGTGTAGCCACATGATCATATTGTATATTCTTAAATTTGTTATAAATTTCTCATAAAAATTAAAATTATCAAATTGGATTATCACGTAGTTTGAATAGTCATTTTCTAAATATAAAAATGTCTAAGAAAATGTAACTATGTATAGACATTAAGCACGTCTGCATCATGCAATCTTTTATATTTGGACATTAAATAAATTTTCTCGTTTATTTATTTTTTGACAGGAACTCTTTCCGTTATTCAGAGAGGGATCAAGTTATAACTGTCCATGTGTTTGGAGGAATTAAAGCATTTATTAAAGTTGCTAATAGTTGGCCAGTATCCACGAGCCCTCTTAAACTAATTTCGTTGAAGCCTCTGGATGAGTCTGCTAGTGACATTTCATTTTCTATGCTTTGCAAAGCCATGGTAAGTAGATTTTTCATTCTAGCAATAAATATATTACACTGATATGGAGCTTGGATACCAGTAGCTGCTGTTCATATATTTGTTAGGTTTTTATGGATTGGAATTGGAGGGAGGGTTTGTTTTAAATGTCCATGTTTATGCTTTTATACAGGTGACTTGTTTAGAATGAATGAAATGTACATCTTTTCTGGGTGTTTAAACTTTCAAGTTGGTTAAATTGGAGACAAATAAGAATAGTGTAAACATATTATGAACTACGAATTAAAACTAATTGCAATTATAGAAATGGGAGATGCCCACTTAAGTGGGAGACACGTGTACACGAAAATATAATAAGAATAGTGTAAACAGATTATGAGCTACGAATCAAATTTAACTGCAATCCTTAAATGGTGCAATAGCAGTTTTTACAAGTGAAGGTATAGGAGGGTTGTCTCTTTTAGAAAGAGATTTATTAGGCGAGTACAAGCTTTTATTCAGGAGAGTGCTTTTAAAATTTTCTGTTAGATATAAAGATTTTAAGTAAATATACGTGTATGCTATCTTATTTTTCATGATTTTCTATTATATTAAAATCTATAATTTATATATTTGATAGTCAAAATTTTGAAGGCACGGTCATACATAAAATATCTGAATACAATCTTTGTTTTCCATATTTCAAGTCATCCCCCCTTCTCTCTTTATACACATATATACAATGTATATATATTATATAGATACATACATATACACATATATATTACATATACATCTATACATACATATAAACTTTTATATCATAAAAATTAGTTGCAGAATAATGTGCATAAATGTTTAGCAATCCAATTTTTAGGTATTAATATAATTTTCATAAATGCTTCCGAATATATCACACAATACTTGTTGAAGAAATTTTAGCACTTTTTCAAATTTATAGAACAAATGAGTTTGAGATCTCCCCGTGGAGCAAAAATTTATATACATACTTTCTTGGGTTGATTTGCACCATCTTTTATACTTGCAAAATGATATAGCCTAGCTGAATGACCCCCCTTGTGCTATTGTATAAACACATTAATAATGAAAATAATTGAATTTTTTAAATATAGAAGGTAATGTTGAAAGACATTTGGTGTAGTGTCCCATGGTTCATGAGTTGTAGGTACCATGTAGCGAGGTTGAATCCACCCAACTTTCTCTAATATTAAAAAACATAGAAGGGAATGACTTTACTAGTCCAATCCTAATATGAATTGTAGTGCTTGTCCCTTGGTAATTGAAACCTAAAGGTCTATGAGTTGGCTTATGCTTGGTGAGCCAATCAAGCATTCAACCTTGCATTTGATTACTGTTTATTGTATATATATATTTCTAAAAAATTGACATTTGCAAAGTAGTAAAGTGAATTGATTTCTTTTTAGTTAGTATAGAACAAAACATGAAAATTTCATTAGTATGAGGGTAGGATATGATGAATTAATAGACACTAAATAATATAAGCATGTAGTAAATCCAAATCATATGTTCCATGTATAACTATATAATAATATTAGTACAAATAATCTTGCTAATAGCAGCAACTCCCCAAAGAAATAAGGAGTATATGAAAACTAATGCTAGAATAAGATTGAAAACCAATATCATATTTGTAAATAAAGTTTGAATTAGAGGATGATTCTATTGCATCACTGCCTAGCATTATGATAAACCTTTTATAATATTTTTATCATAGGCCATGTGAGGCTTGTTGAACAATGCTAAGTAGGATGCTTACCTATGAACATCGCCCAACATCTAACACACTATTTTGGTATTCCACCTCTACACCATTTCCCTAGGTAGTAGGTGAGGATGACAAGACGATTCTAAACATTGTATACAAATTAATCTAGATGTTTGGTATGAAACTAATTGGCATGAGGTCATCTAGTAGCAACAAGCAGAAATAGACATCATCTCATAAACCTATCTCTATCTTTATATGGATTTGCAAGGCATACTTATAAACTCAAAACATAGCATTTGAAAATAACTATGTTGTGAGAGGAATGTAATGTCCCCGTTTTGGAGGTAGTTTGATTTAATTAATTTAATTAATTAAGTTGTCCAAAATAATGAATATTTTATGAGGATGACTAATTAATTATTTTAATTAAATAAATAAGTGGTATTAAGTTAATTATTTATAAAGTTATCAAATAAATAAATATTAAAAGGTAACTTTATATTTAATTAATTTAATAAAGTGACTTGAATTAAAAATATATTATAAAGTCACTTAAAATAAAATAAAATAATTTCTAGAAGCTTTCTGGAGAAAGTGGAGAAAAAGAATAAATAGACATCTTGGGCTTCATTCTCAGCAGGCAGATTTGGATGTTGTTGTTGTTGTTTCATCTTGTGGAGCCTAGGGTTTCTGCAGATTGCTTCTTATCATTGGAAACGGAAACTTCCTATTGATAGCAATTTTGAGGGTGTGAAATATCACCTGAATTATTGCAGCTGAGGGAGAGGTTACTTCAGACTTCTCATTTGCACAAAATTTGTGGCCTTTGGCCAATTTTGTATAGTTCGGTTAGTGATTGTATTGGAAGCATTTTTGGGTTCAAAGCTTTTTGCATTTAGAGTCTTCATCTCACAGGTTCGATTGCATTATCTATTCATCTAGTTGCAGCCATTTAAATTCGATCTGGCATCATTGATAAAGGACGATTTTGGAAGAAAGGTTAACCAATTGGTGAAGGTTTCTCCACTATGAAAGGACAATTTGAAACAATTGAGAGAGACGCCAACCGATGAAGGAAGATTTTGCTGGGCGGGTGTATTGAGGAGGAATTCTGATTTAGAAGGTAGAGAGCTTCGATTTTTGAGTCTGCATGCATAGGGCCACGTTTTTGTAGAAGGAGCTCACATAAAAATTCGATTCTCTTCTAGGAGGGTGGCGTTGGACTCTGGAATTGGAAGGCGACCCTTTGGAGGTAATTTAGACGATATGGAGCTTGGAGAAATTTAATATCGGCCTTCCTGCAGCTACAGGGGGCGTCACAATCTAGTGGGTCGATTTGGCCTCAAGGAGGCACCTTTCAATGTGATATTGATTGCTTCATCTTCTCCAGCAGTAGGCGACTCCATCACAATAGGTTTCCGCTTCATTAATCATTCCATTAGCATTGCATACTTGGAGAAATGTTTCAGCTGTAGGTTGCATCATTTATCAGCAATTGTATATTTGATGTCTATGTAACTTCCAAGAGGTTGGGCATTCTATGAATGCATTGTAACAATCATATTTGGTAATTAAGGAGAAATAAGGAGTTACATATTCATTGTTATCTTCAAGTATTCCAAAGCATATTGTATGATAAGATGCATGCCAACTGTTTGACATAATGTCTATAAGCTGTAGCTGCATATTTAGTTCATGAAATCTCATCTATTGCATTTGAAAATACAAAAAGAAATCTGCATTGTATCTAGGACCTTGCCTAATCATCATAGAAGTCTTTTGCAAGTAGTATATGCATTGGATATCATTGGAAAAACATTTATATGAGACTAAAACACTCAGACCAGCAAGTTACATGATTGCATGTGAATTGTTTGACAAAATTACAAGTAGCAATTTAAGGGCAAATTGTGGTCAGTTTGAGCAAGGCTCATTACAAGGAAAGGCTAGGGTCTCCAAATTGACTCAATGAAAGGTGAAAAATGAAAATTTCAATTTTGTACAAAAAAATGATCTTATCCTTACCTAATTTCCAAGTTGGTTGGACACATGAAAACAAAGCTTTCATTTGCCACATCTTGGAGAGAAAAAATATGATAGCTCCTATCTTTGTGAGTGATGTTGGTTATCCTAAACTTGTCAAAGGTGTAAAGAATCCCCTAGATAACAAAAAGTTATTCTTAAGCTAGATTGAAAAATGGTGGAAAATATTGGTTATAGAAAGTGAACTTGGGGTTGAGAGGTTTCGGTTGAATTATTGTCTCTTGAAGGGCGATATTATCATTAAGATATTGCATTGAGTTGGTGTGTTGTTTGGCCTTGTAATCAGCCTCATTGTAAAGAACATTGTTGATTCATATTCAATATATAAGTGATATATTGTTGTTGGGTTTTTCTCCCTCAAGTCGAGGGTTTTCGGAGAGCATATATTGTGTCTACTTGTTTGAAATTGAATTAAAATCCGGCTTATTAACTTTTGATCATAAAACTAACATGGTATTATAGCGGGTTTAAGCAAGATCGTGATCAAATTTACATAAGCAACATTATCTTCTACTCTTATTCTCATCTTTGTGTGTCTATCTTATCTTCAAAATGGCGAACGAGCTCAAGGTTGAAGATAGACTTGAAGGCGCTTCCAATTTCATTTCTTGGAAGTTTAGAGTATTGGTTACATTGGAAGAAAATGAAATTGCTGAGTTCATGGAGAGTGAAGTTCCCGAGCCTTCCGATGATAATGAGAAGTTACAATGGAAGAAGAATGGCACTAAGGCAAAGAATATTTTGGTTGATTCTGTGAAGGACCACCTTGTGCCAATTATCTCCAAGTTGAAGACAGCAAGAGAGATGTTCAAGACGTTGGAGGAAATGTATGAGATCAATAATACAAGCCGAGCTCTTGCATTGAGGCAACAACTTCATCATATCAAAATGGCAAAAGGAGATTCTGTCATCTCCTTCTTCATGAAGATCATCGAGTTAAGAGACCAGCTTTGTACCATTGGTCATATGGTTGATGATAAGGACTTGCTCATGTTGGCACTCAATGGTCTTCCTCAATCTTGGGAGCCATTTATCCAAGGCATTAGTGGAAGATCGAAACTACCAAAGTTTGATCGTCTTAGGGCAGATTGCATCCAAGAAGAATCTCTCCCATATACAGTGCTTCAAATGTGACAAGTTTGGTCACTATGCGAAAGATTGTCGAACTAGATCAAAACAACATGCTTCTATTGTGGATGTGGTGAGATCTCTCCCCAGAAGGATTCAAGTGGATTTCTATTCTATTCTGCCCTATCTAGCAATGTTCTAACAGATAGCAACACTTGGTTGATTGATAGTGGCGCCTCTTGTCACATTATTGGTTTTAGAGAACATCTTTTAGATTTGGTGGAGAGAGATACAAGCATTGAAGTCATAATTGGAGATGATGCATGCTATTTGGTGAAAGGTGTTGGAACCTCCTCTCTTCACTTAGATTCTGGCATCTCTCTTCAGTTGAGTGATGCGTTATTTGTACTAGGCATCAAGAGAAACCTTGTTTCAATTTCAGCTTTGGAGGACAAGGGATATCAAGTTGCATTCTTTGAGGGAAAAGTTCTTGCATGGCTGAAGAACTCTAGCATCAAGACAACTCGAGTGATTGGTGTGCGGCAAGAGAGTCTCTATAGACTTTCCACTCGTTCATTACAAGCCTTGTTGCATGATTCCACTAGTACATGTGAGCTTTGGCACATAAGACTTGCTCACCTTCACTTCAGAGCACTACGAACCATGGAGAAGATGGTCACTGGCCTTCCTAAACTCAGCCATGAGCATGAAGGTACTTGTCGAGGATGCACATTGGGTAAGAATACTAAAGGTCCTTTTCATAGTAGTGAAAGTAGATCTAAATGTATTCTAGATCTTATTCATTTTGATTTGTGTGGTCCAATGTTAGTTGCTTCTTTGAGTGGTTTCTTGTATTATGTAATTTTCATTGATGACTAATCTAGAAAGACTTGGATTTATTTATGAAAGACTAATGAATCTGAAGAAGTACTTGAGAAATTCAAGGAATTTAAAGCTCAAGTAGAGAACTTGTCTAGGAAGAGGATCAAAGTTTTGAGATCTGAAAACGAAGGAGAATACATCTTTGGAGGCTTCTATAACTTTTGTATCGAGTCTGGGATTAAGAGGGAGTTGTGTCCCTTACAATCCACAACAAAACAGTGTTGCAGAAAGGAAGAACAAATCCATTGTAGAAGCAGCTAAAGCCATGATCCATGATCAAGATCTGCAAATCTTCCTTTGGGCTGAAGCATCTAGGACAGCTGTGTATGTTCAGAATCGTAGCCCTCATTGTATTTTGGAGAACATGACTCCTAAAGAAGCCTTCACAGGTGTGAAGCTTGAAGTCAGTCATTTGAGAATCTTTGGTTGTCCTGTGTGCGTTCATGTGCCTAAAGATAAAAGGACAAAGTTGGAACCATCTGGCAAGAAGGGAATATTTGTGTGCTACAGTGAGTCTTCAAAAGCCTACAGGATTTACATTCGAGGTTAGAAATTGATAGAGATCAACAAGGATGTTACATTTGAAGAGGATGTTGCATTCAAGAGATCTAAAGGCTCTCTCATGGAGATAGATAATGAAGATCTTGAGACTCCTTAGGACATGGAAGTTGACCATACTCTTGAGACTCAAAGGGAGTCTCCTGAACTAGAATAAGATGATGATCCATTTGAGCCTTTGGAACCTACTGATGGGCCTAGAGGCATTGTTATTGGTCGAAAGAGACCTCTATGGGCTAGGCAAACAATGCAGGAGGCAAAAAAATTTGCAGCCCCTAGAGGAACATTCAGAGAAAGCGAAAGACCTCAAAAGTTTTCAAGCTATGTTGCATTGATGAGTCAAATCATTGAATCTGAGCCTTCCAGTGTTGACGAAGCTTCAAATCAGCAAGTATGGAGAGATGCTATGGTTGAAGAATATCAATCTATCTTCAAGAATGATGTTTGTGATATAGTACCTAGACCAGAAAGGAAATCTGTTGTATCTTCTAAGTGGCTTTTCAAGATCAAGCATGTGGTTGATGGAAGCATTAAGAAGTACAAGGCTAGATTTGTGGCTAGGGGGTTCTCTCAGAAAGAGAGAATAGACTATGAGGAAACCTTTGCTTCAGTTGCTCGTTATACCTCCATTAGGACTATCATTGCTATTGCAGCGACTAAAGGATGGAAGTTACATCAGATGGACATGAAGACAACATTTCTAAATGGTGTAATTGAAGAAGAGGTATACATTGAGCAACCTAATGGATTTGAGGTTCATGGGAAGGAGTCTCATGTTTGCAGATTGAAGAAGGCTTTGTATGGCCTTAAGTAGACTCATCGTGCTTGGTATGAGAGGATTGATTGATACTTGTTAAGCTTGGGCTTCTCCAAGAATGATCTTTGATTCAAACTTGTACTTCAAGGTAATTGATGAGTGAGGCATTGATCTTGGTTCTTTATATTGATCTATTTCTTCTGGAAAGGAGAACATCTCGGCTATCAAATACAAAGGAGTTAGCCAAGATTTGAGATGAAGGATCTTAGATACATGCATTACTTCCTTGGTCTAGAAGTATGGCAAAGGCCTAATGAGATCATTCTGAGTCAAGGGAAGTATACAATAGACATATTGAAGAGATTTGGTATGATAGATTGAAAATCCATGTCTACACCTATGGAAACCAATTTTTAGAAGCCAAAGGAGGCTGCAACTAGTTCTGATCTGGTGGATCCTACTATGTATAGGCAGTTGATTGGATCGTTGATGTATCCTGATCAATACTAGACGAGATATTTGCTATGCAGTCAGTGCACTTAGTCAATTCATGTGTGAACCAGGGAAAATACATCTAGTTGCAACAAAGCATATCATGAGATACTTGTGTGGCATAGTTGGGTATGGCTTGAGATATTCTTGGTGTGGACTTGAGAGCATGGATATTTCGGTCTGATTGGACAAGGTGTGTTCGTCGAAGAGCACATCACGGATGTTGTTTAGGTTGGGAGTGCAAATTGATCTCTTGGTATGGCGAGGGCATTCTTCGGGGGCACTAAGCTTGCTTTATGAGGCCGAGTATGTGCGGCTTGTGGCTATTTCGGCGTTGATGTAATGGCCGAAGCTCCTTGTAGGATGTTTAGACAATCATTGGAGCGGCTGCAGCTTTATTGGAAATAATCAAAGTTTATTGTGAAGCTTTACGTCAATCCTCTGTTTCATGACAGAACAAAACATGTTGAGATCAAATGCCACTATATCAGAGATATGGTATTGAGGAAAGCTATCCAATTGAGATACATTTGCATTGATGAGCAGATGGTTTATATTCTCACCAAGCCTCTCTCGAGAGTAAAGTTTGTGTACTTGCAGGACAAGCTTGGGTGTGGAGAATGAAGCCCTAGGCGAGGGAGTTTCATCTTCGGTGTCGTGATTTTGCTTTAATGCATTTTCTCTGTGAAATTTGAGGTGAAATCCCTTGTTTAATGCATCTTTCTCTATGAGAGAGATTTGAGGTGTAGAAGCGCTTTGTTAATGCATCTTTCTCTATGGAGAGGGTTGAGGTAAAGCCCTTTGTTTCCACCCTTTAGGGTAGCCATGGTGGATGTCATGTTAGTGACTCCGCGAGCAACATCCGTTGAGAGACTTCTGTGATGAACTGCTTGTACTTTTGTTTATTCACCCTCTGGGAGTAGCCATGGTAAACGTCATGATGAGATGACATCACGTTGAGTGATTCCGTGATGGGCACTTGTGCACATACGCTCTACCATACATGGGAGTAGCCATGATGGTTGATATCATGTTGAGTGACTCTGTGATGAGCTCTTTCCACATATGGCTGTAGCCATTGTGGGTGTCATTTTGAGAGACTCCATGACATTGGTTAGCTGGAAGTATTCCTCCCTAGCTGAGAGGGAGTGTTAATGTTAGCAGCTTCGAGTGTCACTTCCATAGCCACAACTTGAAGAAATAAATTTCATATAGCCTTATCGGCTATTCAATTTATTGAAGCCAATATTAAGTGAAGAGGCGCTTCACTTGAGAACAAAATAATATTTAATTATTGTTGAGAGGCCGACTTCTTATTTGCCACTCTTGAGGAGTTATGATTATTCATTTGAGGCCGAACTTCATCCTCTTGAAAGGACACAACCTCTCTCTCCCTCTTGTATATATTAGAGTTGCTCATTTGGAGAGAGATATTCATTATACATTCATTCCCATTCTTCCACAGTTCGAGTTCACTCAAGTGCAAATCATTCAAGAGCAGACTGAAGTCTTAAGGAGGTCGAATTATTGTCTTCTTGAAGGGCGATATTATCATTAAGATATTGCATCAAGTTGGTGTTGTTGTTTGGCCTTGCAATCGACCTCATTGTAAAGAACATTGTTGATTCATATTCAATATATAAGTGATATATTGTTGTTGGTTTTTCTCCCTCAAGTGGAGGGTTTTCCTAGGGTATATGTTCGATTGAAAAATAGATAATGAATATCCAATTAGTATTATGTAAAGTTCTAGTGAAAAATGTTTCATTTGCTTGAGAGGCTATATGTTCTAATAATATTCATCTAGTTACCAACACATAATTCCTATTAAATAAATATACATGATTGCCATTTTATTTGATTAAAAGCTTGCCATTTATGCACTAAATTTTCACTTTTCTTGTGTATAATGTTAGATCATTTTCTTGAAATTTTATTAAGATTTAATTAGAATCATTGTTCATGATAGATAGTAGTTGCTAGGACTCAATACTCATACTTTGTGTAATCTATTGTTTCAAAGTTAGAATGAATTGCTTCGATCTGTAGCTTGAATTATTATGAGCATATAAGGGTGTTTTGGTGAAGTTGCATCACATTATATATGATAACAAAGTATTTAGTTTTCTGGCCAGTTAAACTTTTGAAGTTTGTTTTAGATATTCTTTCATAAAATTGTAAATGAAAAGAGAATAGGATAGAATGTATAATTCATCTCTAGGTTAGCATCATTGAATTAACTTGGATGAAGAGTATATTGATTTTAATTCTTGAAAACATAGAGGTATATTTAAGTAGTGCAACAAAAAATCAGTCTAGAAATTAAAAAAAATTCTAAGACTTAAAATTATTTTACAATTTGTTTATTATAATTTTTTGGTTAAATTCTTACCTTATAAAAAGTTTTCTTTTCTTTCATACTTAAATCTTCTGTGAAGAATTATTGCTAAGTTGGGTTTGGTTGATATTTTTTTTCAGGAAATATTGAACTCTCTTGATTTGTCAAGAAGACAAAGCCTTTTACATTTTGTTGATGCTATAGAAGAGATTCTTTTGCAACAAATGCAAAAAAACATCAAGCTTTAGAAAAACTAATGTAAATCTTAATTAGAATTCTACTTGTATTAACTATTTCATGTGGAATAAATGTTATATGTTAATCTTAGACGAGGTTTACTTTCTTTTGTAAACCTTGTTTAATTATCTTAGAATATTGATGTTTTAAGCAATTCTTTTGTTGTGTTGTAAGGATTGATTGTATTGAGTCATTTACTTATTTTGATCGGTTGATCATTAATATACATATAAAGTTCATTCCCCCTTGAAAGCAAGAAGGATGCATTTGTATTTATTGTTTAGTGGACATTGGATAATGATGCAAACATTTGCATAACAATGTATAATATTAAATAGTTATCGCTAAACAAGCCAATTAACATGATGAAAACATGTCTTTTACTAGGACTACTTGGACACAACCAAGGATATTTCACATGGTTAACTTCACATACTTTTATAGGTTTTGAAAAAAATATTAGCCTTTTATATGCCAATAAAATAAATATAAATATAAACTAAAAAAAGTTTAATCAATTATAGTAACAATAAAGTTTTAAGTTTTAATATCACATATAGTTACAATATATATTTATTTCATTTAATAATTTTTTCTAGCATCACCCACCCTCTACCATATCCTGAACAAAATTTTACTAGACATCAATATTCTTCATCTCACATGAAAGGTTGAGTTCTTTGCCAAAATATGCCACTCTATCACAATGAACTACAATGGTTCTTGCATGTAGCCCAACATTTTAAAAATGTTTCAAGCAGATGAATTCCTTACAAGCACAAGTTTTTGCCATGTACACTACTATAGTGGGCAAAGTGACCACATCTTATTGCTTACTCATCCAATTGATTGCACCGCCAAACGTAGTGAAGGGAATCCATTGGTGGATCTTTTACTATCAATTTCTCTAGCCTTATCTAAATCCATAGATCTACAAATACAAATAGAATGTCTACCCCCTATAGGATAACCATGATAACATAAGAAATGCTCAAATGTACCTCATAAATATTTGAAGACCCTCTTCACAACATCCCAATGTGATCATCTCGGACTAGTCATAAATTGGCTAAGGATTCCCATTGCTTGGGCAATGTTTAGTCTTGTACAAACCATAACATACATTAAAGACTCAATTGCAATATCATAAGGTACTATTTTCATATCGTCCATTTCACTAGTAAAAAGGGGACATTGCTCAACATATAACTTTGCCCCATCATAGAAGGAATATAAAACAACCTACAATGTGTCATGTTAAATCTCTCCAACATTGAGTTCACATGCTTATTTAAGCCCAACCATAGTTTTTTATTCACTCTATCTCTTTTGATCTCCATCCCCAAGATGTACCTAGCTACCCCAAGTCCATTTGAAATTGTGGTGAAAGGTGGTAAATCAAATCATTAATCAAACTTTCCCCATTATCAAAAAATAACATATCCTCATATAATATAATAATGAGAATATGATCATCATCCATCTTATAATAAATACAATGCTCTAATACAAATCTCAAAAGCTTTAAACTTAACACAAAATAAAAATTTTGGTATCACATATAAGGAGATTGCATAAGACCATACAAAGATTCATTCAACTTATAGATTAAATGGTCTTGACATTTCTCAATGTAGTGCTTTAGTTATGTAATATAAATATCTTCCTCTAAAGCATCATGAAAGAGTTTTGACTTCACATCCATGTGGTCAACCAAGAGATATTGAGGGATTTTTGTTCAACCATACCTCCATTTTGTTGAGGGATGTACAAAGTTGTTTTATGTCTTTCTATTTCATGGTCCCTATGGAATCTATCCAAATCTATTTAGCAAAACTCAACGCCATTTTTAGTCTTCAAATATCAATCTTCCTACAACTCTAATTTTATAGAAGAGTCTTAAACTCTTTGAAATGATTGAAGACTTTGGATTTAATTCTAAGGTAATATACCCATGGTCTTTTACTATAATCATCAATGCAAGAAACATAATATACATATTTGGAAATCAAAGGAACATTAACAAGACAAAATCCATCAAAATGGATTAAATCCAATACCTTAAAAGATTCATGTGAACTAGAGTAAAATTGAATGTAGTTTTTCCATATACTACTAATGTTTGAAGAAATTAAAGTCAAGATTACAATCATTTAACCCTTCAAGATTTTTATTTTGGTTTTTAGGGCCCTTAAAACCTTCTCACCTATATGACCCATTCTTTGGTGCCATAACATTGTTTTCTTTGCTAATAGCTTTGTCTCTAACATGAGCACCTTTAGGTACCAAAACATAATGAACATCATAAGTAGACACAACACATCTCTTTGTTGCTAGTTTTGATGTTGAAGATAAAGATCTTGAAGATCTTTTCATTGCACGAACTAAAGAAATTTTAAACTAAATTGTGCATGCATATAGATAAAACAAGGTGCCAATGTAAATACCCTTAGCAAGAACCATAGCTCTTTTGACAATATTGCACTCTCCACTTGATAAAATAACTTGCATATCTAAATCATTTAGTTTTATTATGGGAACTTTAATGCCTGATGAAGGGTGAGACCGGAGGGCCTTGTTAGGTTGTAACAATCTCGTAGCCAATTCACAACACAACAAAATCAACACAAGTTTACACACAAAAATTGCGCAATAAAGCTTTCTTTATTACTGAGAAGACATTACATCATTACAAGCCATCAGTGGTTGATTACAAAACGTCTGCTACCATGCAGATCAAAACCTTAGCTACAATCCTTCTTCTCACGCGCTCTAGCCTACACTCTTTAGCTTGCTTACTCTGGCACATAGTTCTGACATCCTACTTTGGCATCCTTATTTTGGCACCTTACTTGGTAGCTTCCTTCCTTCAGGCTTCTCTGCCACTGCCTCTCCTTCCTGTTGGTTGCTTGCTCTTATCTTTCGCCACCTCTTTATACTTTTGTTCATCCTTTAGGTCGGCCTTGTCGTTCTTCACTCCTTTGTCGTAGCATCACTATGTAGTTATATTGTTATCCATAGCTTCAAGTCATCCAATAGTTGCTCAAATCTTCTTGACAGTTACATGGTTAGCTGTATTGTCAGTTCTCATTCGTATGTGCCAGCTAATCATCTCCATCCAATGGTTTGTATTATCCTTGTTATCATTCGTAATTCACAACAAGGATGCGAATTACTGATCATCCTATCGTTACTTGCCAACTGTCAACATTTACCAGTCCATCGATCACTCCATCAGAATATCGCTAAGACTTCAACTCATCTCCCTCCGAAGCCACCATGTCACATCGAATCACATTTGTCACATTGATATCGCCACATAGTACATCGTCTTCATTCTGCCAGTTCCTACCATGTGTCGTCTTTTCATTGGCCTCATGACTATACGTCATCCTTATCTTGTCAAGACCCACAATCAATATCACACTCTTCCATCTCTTAGTCGAAGAGACTGTCTCCAATGTCACCTTGAAACACTCCAGTCACACCGATATCATTCTATCATTGGGACAAGGACCGATGTCCTGCCGATACTGCACACTCACATCGATGAACTTGTTATGCTGCTTCTGCCATCAGGCCATTGATGGGATAGGTAGAAAGCTCATGTTGATAAGCCAAAGTCTTGCCGACGAGGGAGCAACACTGACCAAAGGGGATGGAGTATGATGCTCCTGCATCTGACTCCCCAGGTGATTAAAATCATGTGCTCCTGTGCATAGCATCCATCATGTCATCCTTAAGTTTTGATTTTTTTTCCTCACTTTCCAGTTGTTTAGCCTCCTCGATTTTGCACTGCCATACTCGCATTGTTGCCTTTGAAGTTTCGCTATCTACATTTCTCGGCTTCTCTCTTTCTGTGCATACTTCTTCCTCTAATTCTCTTTATTAACTCCAAATCCCCACCATTCTTCCTCACGGTCTTCCACTTTTGTGGGAATTAACCCACTGCAACCCATCCTCATCCAAGAACACTCCTTCCGTTGTCCATTTGCTGCTAAATTTGTAAACTTCTCAAGAACAAAATTTGGAATTTCCAGCAACCAAATGTCTTCACTGGCAACTTTCTATTCAACCTCTCTTGTCATTCGAACAGACGAGATTTGCTTAGGCTGCGCCTCAACTGTCAACTTCTCTGTACTTTCAAACTCAAATGAATACACTTTTATGCATTCTTCACAATAATCAAAAATTCCTTTTGCTCCCATTGGTCTTTCTTCTCGCTCCTCATACACTATTGCTTCTTTGTTTCTTGCAAACAAAATAAGGTCAACATGTTCATGGGACTTATCTCCTCCCACCTGCATCTCCTCCATTCCCTTATCACATTCATCAATTACTTTCCCTTCTAGGAAGATATCTATCTTCCTTATCTCCTCTTTGAGCAAGAGATCTTCATCTTCACCAAATTCTTTATCAAATATAGGATTTCCAGCTGTCGCTTTAGAAACTTTATGAATTACCAACTTATCTTTATTTTGCATACCTACATTCACATTTTCAAACATATGATTAGAAAAAAAATCAAGAGACCAAGTTGTCTCCATGGGTGCCTCCTTGTTGGACACTTTCTTATCCTTTTCTATAACATGTTCCTTCATTCCCAAGCTTTCCTCAAGGGAATGCAATTTCACTTCAATCCCTTTCAACTCTGCAATCAACTTCTTTCCTCTCATCTTTTCCCAATACCCTTCCCAAAATGGGATTATCACTGGTCTCCTCATGACCCATCTTGTCCTCTTATTCGAAGACATCTTCAAGAACTTGCAAGTTCTTCCGTAGTTACAAGTCCTTGCAACAATCTCTTTCTCTCTCTCTCTCTCTCTATTTAGGGTATCAACCCTTTGCAGTCATAAGTCCTTCCTACAACAAATCTCTTTAGGGTTCAAGTCCTTTGGAGTTATAGGTCTCCTCTCACCTGCAACAAACTCCTCTAGAACTCAAATCCTCTACAATTACATAAGTCACTTCTGCAACAAACTCTCTCCATAACCTCTACCCAACAGGATTTTGGAAGATGCGCTCCCTCGATCTCTTCTACCCACTTCCTCTTAGTGGAAGAGATTTGCACACCTTCTACCCAACCTCATCTCTGTTGGAGGATAACAATTACAAACCCTTTTTCATGGCTGCAACAAACATGCTTTCTCACAACTCTTCTCAGCTCATCACCCGCAAGTCTTCTGGCTTCAACCCACACTCACAAGTCTTGTTGCAACTGCCTCACGTTCAATGCTCTATTACAGACTAAAGACAACCTGCTCTAATACCACTTGGTGCAAGGCGAGACTGTAGGGCCTTGTCAAGCTATCACAATCTCACAGCCAATTCACAACACACAGCAAGATCAACGCAATTTTACACATAGAAACTACGCAATAAAGCTTTCTTTATTATTGAGAAGACATTATATCATTACAAGCCATCAGTGGTTGATTACAAAACGTCTGCTGACATGCAAATCAAAACCTCAGCTACAATCCTTCTTCTCACGTGCTCTGGCCTACACTTTCTGGCACACAATTCTGGCACCTTACTTTGGCATCCTTATTCTGGCACCCTACTCGACACCTTTCTTCCTTCATACTTCTTTGCCACTGCCTCTCCTTCTTGCTGGCTGCTCACTCTTATCGTCCACCACCTCTTTATACTTTTGTTCATCCTTTAGGCCGGCCTTGTTGTTCTTCACTCTTGTGTCATTCGTAGCTTATCATTATCCATAGCTTCATCAAGTTATCCAATAGTCACTCAGATCTTCTTGACAGTTACATGGTTATCTGTATTGTTAGTTCTCATTCGTCTGTGCCAGGTAATCATCTCCATCTAACGGTTCATATTATCCTCATTATCATTCATAATTCGCAACAAGGATGCAAATTACTGATCATCCTATCCTTACTTGCCAATTATCCACATTTACTAGTCCATCGATCACTCTATCGGAATATCACTAAGACTTCAGCTCATCTCCCTCAAAAGCTACCATGTCACATCGATATGCTTCAGCCAGAACATTATCAGAATGTCGAACAAACATTTGGAAATCTCACATCAAATCACATTTGTCACATCGATATTGCCACACACTACATTGTCTTCATCTTGCCAATTCCTGCCATGTGTCGTCTTTTCATTTGCCTCATGATTGCATGTCATCCTTATCCTACCTGGACCCACAATCGACATCACACTCTTCCATCACTTCGTCGAAGAGAGTATCTCCAATGTCACCCCGAAACACTCAAGTCATACCGATATTGTTCTGTCGTTGGGACAAGGACTGATGTCTTGCCGATACTGCACACTCACATCGATGAACTCGTTTTGCTGCTCCTGCCATCGAGCCATCGATGGTACAAGTAGAAACCTCTTGCCGATAAGCCAAAGTATTGCCGACGAGGGAGCAATGTCGACCAAAGGGGCTGGTGTGTGATGCTCCTGCATCAAGCCCCACCTTGAGAGCAACTAATATAACCCTAATCTCTAGGGTGAAATACACTAATAGATAGGTAGATAGAACAGAATTGTTAAAATAAGTAATTGCAATTGACATGATGAGATATCATGGGCTATAAAGGTAAACCCTACAAAAATTATCCCTCTCTATCTAAACACCAAGACATGGATATGTTCATTTAGCAAAGGAGTTTAATAATGTATTTGTGATTTTCATAAATAGGAATTGATAAATCTTATAAATTGTAGTACATGTTTTATAATCCAACATGGTCACTTAGCTTAAAGGATGGTGTGATGAATTCCTAAACTAGTTGAGGGTATTTTGTAAATCTAAGATAAAGTAAGGGTGTAATGCTGACAACAAATTAGAAAATATATCTAATTGTTCTAGCATTATGATGAAATGGATTGTGATTCATAAAACACTAGTAAAGACTAATAAGGGATGGACCTAACAATGGCATTAGTTGAATTTAGACAACTCAATACTTTGGGATTCTTCGTATGATTAAGGTAATTAATAAGTTGGACTAGTAAAAGACGTTGATGATGATTATCTAGGACCAATGCAAAGAATTTAGATAGTTTTTGTCTAGGGATGAAATGGACAAGGTGACATTAGATAAATTTACAATGAAACGATAACCTAGAATATTTAAATGATTAATTCGGGTTAACTGATATTTCTCTACTTAATGAGGATTAGAGGAAATGTATCTAATGATATTTTTCTTAATTATGAAGGTTGATATATATGGTTATATAAATTTTAATTTAGGTTATATAGTATGATAGTTAGATATGCTTCATCATTTTATGCTTGAATAATTTTATTTTTCAAAAGGTAAAATTGAGAATGCAATGTTAGATAAATTGCAATGAAATGATAATCTAGAATAATTAGATAATTACACAGAATTAATTAATGTTGTTTGCATTCATCTTATATGAATTAAATGAATTATTCCTTGAGTAATCAAGAAATTGTGAATCTTGAAGGATATTTGCAACTAGGAATTAGATAGATTGATGGAAGGTAATGTTGTGAATAGTTTGTTATTAGAATGGAGTTATGAATATACATATATGTGGTTTAATTACGTTGCTTCGACTATGAGGGTTATTGAACATATTGACATGTGGCATTGAGTGTGTAGGTATAATTCCATAGCCCATGGAATTAGAGATCTCTCGAGAACCCTATGTGATTAAATTGTGAAACCAAGACCATAGTCCATATGGAGGGCTATAGTCTCATTTGTAATATATTTAATTTATAATACTAATTATGAATGTGTCTTTGATTTTTATTTAATTTCATGTGATCTCTAGGATGTGAGTTTGCATCCTACATGAAAATTTTTGGATGCCTTCTTTTAGGGGTTTTTTGAGAGCCTTTAAAAGCTTATTTTTAATTGTTTTCTTGGTTTTGGGACCCTAGGGTAAGTACTTATGGCCATGGGGTTCATTTACACCCTAAAATTGGTCAAGGGCCTTGATTTGACCCCTCCTAATGGTCTATTAAGAGGAGTGACAAAAATCAGGTCTTGGGATGAAGAAGAAATGACTCGTCTTGTCTCATTCCCATTCTGCTAGGTTCATTTATGAACTTGGGGAAGAACACAAAGGACTGACATGTGTGAGCCTCCTTTGTAGGAGACCATAGGAAGAGTGCCCAAGTACACCCTCTATATCCCAAAAAGGTCTCACACATGCGTGAACACTTGTGAGAGAATGTGCTTGAGGGAAGAATGGGAGAATGAAAATTGTCTCTCATTTATAGAACCCAAATTAGGGTTTCCTATTTATTCCCATTTGAGAATGAGAAGAAGGGGGATTTTTGAAAAGGATTCTTTTTCTTGGTTCTTTTTTTGGAGAGTTTGGACTTGTTGATATGGGGAGTTCTTTTGCTTGGTTTCAAAAGGGATTGGAAGATGGAGTTAGAGTTGAATATTTTCCACTCATCTTCTTCATTGTTTGAAGAACTCAAAGAGGTAGGGTTCTTTGCTTCTTGTTTAAATTTTTGCAACAAACTCATAAACATATGCAACAATCTCCTCAAGTGATGACATCAATGACAACCAATTCCAAAATCATGTGCATGAGAAAAATGGAAGTTTTGGGTTATGTGAGTATCACATTGTGTTTCTGATTTATGAGGGAAAATGAGTTAAAGGTTGAATATGTGTTTCATTTATATTTTGGAGATTATTTATTGTGCTTGCAAAATGTTGTATGAGTTTATGTGTAACTCAATTCTTAGAGAGATATCCTAGCTTGCAGGTGACCTATGATTAGGTCAATGGTTAGGAGGTGAACATCCCATAACCATTAGAATGTTTGTTCTATTGTGTAGGTGTGAAAGATTGAGAAAGGAAAGCTACTTTGGGATTATGGAATCACTTGTGTCCACCTTGTATTTGGTTTCTTATTTATAGATAAAAACCTGAAAAATATTCTTGTATTATTGATGTGAGTAAAGTAGTGTAATAGCAATGTAATTTCCTATAAGTATGTTCCATTATAGCAAGAAGAGATAGGAAAATATTGCGCATTGATGGATTATTGGATTGAATTTATTAATGGAGATTAACATATACTTACAAAGAAGCAAATACTACTATGATGCTTGAAAGTTTGAAGTTATAGTTCCATCTTTATTTCATAATATAATGTTTATAATGTAGTGATTGGAAAATAAATCTTAAATGTTACCAAAGGAATGGAAAATACATTTTTATACCCCTTTATTTTTAGGAAAATAAAGACATATTAAAGGAGAAAGAAATATATTCTTATCACAAGTATATTCCTACAAATGGATACATTTCCTCATAGTCCCTTTTGTTTATGTTAACCTTGTTCATTAACATTGTGATACCTAGATTATAAAGAGAGAAATAAATATACGATCAAAAGAGTAAGTGGCTTGAATGAAGTTTCACTATGAGTTGGAAAATTATTTAATATGTCTATTAATGATTTAATATCTATATATTATTGTATAAAGAGATATTCCATGAATGGATATCTAAACAATATGTTCTAAATGTAAATACATATAAATTGCATCTCTGTTTTACAATATTATACATGGATGTATATTAAAAAGATAAAATAAAATAACTAGTTTTTTTTTTTTTTTTTTCTTTTTTTTTAATAAAAGAGGGGTAAAATTTTTATTGAAATTCAGAAACCAGCATTACAACCAAGCAAAGGGCACAAGCCCAAAAGAACAACAAACACCAAGAGACCCAGAAGCCAAATCAGTCAACACCCCCACTGTCCTCAGCAAGAACCCTCTCCAAATCCAGACTAAGCTCCTGAGGAATCTGCGCCCAATCGTCAATCCTCCAATCCTCCAGATGCTCAGAGGCCCACTTGGCCAAACAGTCAGCAGTCCTATTCCATTCACGTGGAATATGGACAAAAGACACTCTTTCCATGAGATTACCGATCTGCAAAATCTGTTGCACCATCACAGCCAGCTGCCAGTGCACATCCGACGTCCTCCTTTGATTGAGCAAATTAATCAGAACCTGAGAGTCAGATTCACAGATAACCCTATGCCACCCCCTCTCATAGGCCCTCTCCAAGGCAAGGAGAATCGCCCATCCTTCCATAAGGTTGATAGTCTGTGTCCCCTTATGTATGGAAAAGAGGAAAACCACAGAACCAGATGAATCCCTGCCCACCCCGCCAACTCTAGCAGGACCAGGATTACCCCTGGAAGAGCCATCAGTATTAACCTTCAAGGTACCTGCAGGGGGAGGCTGCCATCTCCCCTGCCGCTGGACACGCTGCCCCACCCGCCTACCTTTTTGGCAACAGGACGCAACAGGGGATAACCCCTGGATACCCAACCTGGCCACCAACTCTCGCATCCTTCTTCTCAAGCGGCAACTCCACCACCCCTTTGGCTTGAATAGTCTCCTGAATCATCCCAAGAACTCTGGACCACACTTGTTGAACCTGCAAAAGTTCCCCTCTGAAAATCCTCCTATTCCTTTCCAGCCAAACCTGCCACAACAAGAAAATAGGCCCAGCCTGCCATGCATCCTGCAAAAAAGAGGCCATCGAGGGAGGTCTGCCCAAGCTATTCCAAAAATCCACAAGGGAGGAGGCATGAACACAGGGACCCTGCCAAACACTCCACCAAGAGTGCCAGAGTTGTAAGGAGAAAGGACACCGAAAGAAAAGATGAGAGGAGTCCTCAACACCATTCCCACACAGCATACACTTAGACGGTCCCTGAAACCCACGCTTCTGGATATTGTCCCAGGTCAAACACCTATTCCAGGCCAAGATCGAGGCAAAGCAGTTACACTTCGGCCAAGAAAACTTATTCCAAACCCGCTTCCACCAAGGAACCTCCGCCCCCTCAATCCTTTGAGTAAGCAACCTCTGATATCCCGAAGCAACCGTGTAATACCCTTTCGGATTAGGTGACCATGCAAGAATATCCCTATCCCTTAGGGGATTGCACTGTCTGCCCGAAAGAATATTATGCAAAGTCCTACAATCTTCTTCCATACCAATTACCGGCCACTCCTCGAGAGTTTTCCACGAGCACTCACAAGCTGACCCTGAAAAGAAAGCACCTTAAAATCACTAACCCTCGTCCAGCCAGCTTCACCAAAACCCCTACTCAGGGCTGCCAAATCAGGGAACTGAATGAGAATGGGAGGATGGCCATCCCAAGAATCATACCAAAACTGAACCTCTGTCCCACGCCTACAGATCCAAAATAAACCATCCTTGATGAGAGCCGCTCCCTTCTTGAGGGTAGCCCAAATAGTCGATCCCTTACCAACCAAGGAGTAACGGGGGATATCTTCCCCAGGAGCACCCTGCAAATACTTGTAGGAAAGGATCCTAGCCCAAATCCTATCCTTCTCTGTGCACCATCTCCAATAAAGTTTTTCCGCCAAAGCCGTCCCAGCCAAAGCGGCTTGCCTCAACCCCAGCCCACCATACTGCTTAGGGCAACAAACCATATCCCATCTAACCAGACTCCACTTGGAAGACAACAGACTGCCCGCCCATAAAAATTGTCTAGCCAAAGAGTCCAACTCAGAAACAAAACCCTTCGGGGCCACTTGAAGCATGCCCCGATAAATGGGAAGGGCCTGGACAACGGACTTCAGCAACTGAACCCGCCCAACAAAGGATAACCAACGATTGGTCCAATGAGTAACTCGCAATCGAAACTTATCCAAAATAGGTTGCCACGATTCCCTTGCCAATCTTCCCACCGCGACAGGAAGCCCAAGGTAAGACAACGGAAGAGTCCCGATCTGAAAACGAAGAATCTGGGCAATTCTCCTCTGGATAAGGGCAGGAGTATTAAAGAAGTAGATGGAAGACTTGTCGTCATTAATTGATTGACCTGACGCTTCAAGATACATATCCAACACCCTCCAGATATTTGTTGCCTCCCGAATAGTGGCTGCCCCCATCAAGGCAGTATCATCAACAAACTGCAAATGGGATTGAGGGGGTAAATCCCCTCCCCACCTCCATCCCTGAATAAGGCCCAGCTCCACATGTCTTCTCAGAAGGCGCCCCAAGCCCTCCACAAGCAGAATAAACAAATAAGGGGAGAGAGGATCACCTTGCCTAATTCCTCGAGATGCGCCAAACAACTCAGAATGCTCCCCATTTGTTAAGACAGAGAAAGAAACTGACGTGACACAACTCATGACCCATTGAATCCAATCTGCCCCAAATCCGAAAGCAGCCAGGATCTTCTGAAGAAAAGACCATCTAACTCTATCGTATGCCTTTGCCATATCTAGTTTGATAAACATAGCCTTATCTCGAGAATTTTCCATAGAATGGATAGTCTCAGTAGCTATAACAATCCCGTCTAGAATTTGTCTGCCCTCCACAAAACCACTTTGCTCCTCCGAAATGAGCAGTTGCAACCACTTTTTCAACCTATTAGCAATAAGCTTTGAAATAATCTTGTACACCACATTGCAGAGGGCAATAGGTCGAAATCGGCTCAACCTATCCACCCCTTCGCACTTGGGAATAAGCGCAAGAAAAGTAGAGTTCAGGGCCTTTAACATTTGCTTATTCCATTGCGACTCCCTGACCACCTCTAGTAAATCAAGTTTGATGATCTCCCAGAACTCTTGGAAGAATTCCGTCGGGAAACCATCCAGGCCAGGGGCTTTTCCTTTCTTCATCTGAAATACCGTCCCCTCCAACTCCTCAAGGGTGATCTCACCCATAAGATCCTCCATCATCTCCCTAGACACCAACTGAGGGATACAAGAGAGGACTTGAACTTCCTCAACTGAACTCCCTTGCAGATCCTCTCTAAACAAGGAAGCAAAATAATGGGCAGCTTCATCTGAAATACTCTGATAAGAAGTTAAAGTCATGCCCCTATCCGTAACCAAAACAGGAATAGAATTACCATGCCTCCGCGCCTTAACAGAATTAAAGAAGAAGGAAGAATTTTTATCCCCCTCCTGCAACCAATCAATCTGAGCTTTTTGTTTCCAAAAGATCTCCTCCCTCAATTCCCATTCCTCCAAAGTTTTCAAAGCCCTGGCTTCCTCCTACAACAAACCTTCAGTCACCCCATTCTCCCTAATCTCCCTCGTAACACCATCCAGCTTAGCTTGTGCCTCAGAATTGGCCTTAAAAATATTTCCAAAACATTGTCTATTCCAACGCTTAAGCTTATATTTAACAAACTGAAGAAGCTTAGAAAATACATACATTGCCGTACCGAAAGATGGTTTGCCCTCCTGCCACCACCGAGCAACATAATCATGGAGATCAGGATCATGCAACCACATAAGCTGGAATTTGAAGGAGGGCATGTGAGGTCGCCCAGCCGAAAGGATCATAAGTTTTATAGGCCAATGGTCTGAACCTCTCCAGTCCAGAATCTTTGAGCTAGAAGACCACCTATCACCAACCCAAAAACAAGATACCATAAATCTATCCAGACGCTCCGCGAAACAACTCTCCCCGGACCTCCGATTGTTCTAGGTAAACTGACCATTGCCGGGCTTGATATCAACAAGATTCAGAGCAGAAATATTGTCTTGGAACAAAAGAGCTGAAGCCTCCAATCTTCTGGTACCACCACATTTCTCAGCAATCTCAGTGATAGCATTGAAATCACCCCCAATAATCCACGGGAGGTAAGGATCCATACTTCGAACATAACGAATATTTGACCACAAAAGTTGCTTGGCCTGCATATCCATAGGCGCATAAATATTGGAAAAAAGAACCAACTCCCCAGATTCATAGCAAGAGGCCACCATAGAAATAGAGGATTTGAAGGACATCCACCATTGAGGACAAATCTTCTGAGGGTTCCATAAGCAGGCCACCCCTCCAGACGAACCCTGAGCACCAATGCACTGGCATTCCCCGCTCATCCAAAGTTTGGGTAGAAGACCCATCATACATTCCACAGAAAGCTTGGTCTCCTGCAAAAAAAGAATATCAGGAGACTGACATCTAATCAAATTCCGAACAGCTTTTTGTCTAGGGCCACTGTTCAAGCCCCTAACATTCCATGATAAAACAATCATTTCAAAGGGCTTGCGAAATGAGAATCCAGAGTCTTGATTGACCCTGAGTCCACCAGCTTTTCCCCTATCAATTTAATCTTCTCCAAGTCCTTTTTCCTACCCAATTTAGCAACTTTCTCTGCCCCTCCTTTCTTAAGATCTTTTTGCAATATACCCAAATGAGGAGATGGCTTACTATTTTTTCCCACCTCTGAGCCAGACCGTCGTGCAGAATGAGACAAAACCTCGCTATCCTTCACCACAACACTGCCTGAATCTTTCTGAGCTTCCATCTTTAGATCGGATTCTAAGTGCACGGTCCCATCCACCCGTGGATCAGGAAAGACCTTGGGATCAATCCCCTCCTGACCAGAGCTTCCCACAGCTAACTCCGCCTCCTGAGAGCCCAAGCCCACCACCTGAAGGTTTTCCTGCCCCAGCTCAACCAATTGCCCCGGCTGATCAGAACCCAAAACTCCTTGATCCAAATCAACCAAACCTGGATTTACTTCCTGTTCGCTAAGATCCTCCAAGACCTCAAATCTATTAAGAGTATCCTCATCTTGCCTCTCTTTCATACTTCTTTTATGCCCCTTATTCTTGTTCTGAGATCTAACAGGAATAAATCCTTCCTCCCCAATACCGCTACTCTGAATAGGGCCCTTGCCCTTGTCCACCCTTGGCAGGCTACTGGAGGGTTGTGAAGAATTGGCCTCCAAAGGCTTGGCCCTTGGGCATCTACGCGGTAAGTGGCCATACTCATGACACAAACGACATCTAAATGGTAAAGTCTCATAGTCAAGCTGTTGAATCCAAGTATAAGATCCTGCACAAACTTCCAGAGAGTCTGGCAAGGGTTTACTTAAATCAATTTCCACACAGAACCGAGCAAAAGTCATTACCTTTCTGAACTGTGTCTGCTATCAAGAGCCCATTGGCTTACTGAGCATTGACGCTAGCAAATGCAAAACATCATCACGCCAGCATTCGACTGGAAGCCTCGGTAATCTAACCCAAACTGGAACTCTACTAGGAATCTCCTCTACCGAATCAAAGCCTGCATGCCATGGCTTGATAAACAAACCCACCTGATTGTAAAAATAAGGGCCTCCTTCGAAAACCTTGATCCTGTCTGCCATGCAATCGAAGGTAACCATAAAATAGTTGTTTGCAAGGAGCCTAATCTCCATCTCACCTTCTGGCAACCAAGTTCGCTAAGCCCAGGCCTCCAAAAATTGCAACGAGATTTTCAACCCCAAAAACTTGCAGTATAAGGAGTGTCGTGAGTAATACTCAATATCTTCCGCAAGCATCTCCATCGGGATCACCACATTCGGCCTCTCTTTGCACCTCTCCAAGCATCCATTAATCTTTGGCAGTCGAAGCCCCCCAGATGATCCCATCTCGTTCTTCTCCAAGTTCTGAGCAAATAAATTATTGTCATAAATCTGAGTCCCCTGTAGCAAGGGTTTCGAGCCGACAGCAGAACGGAAATCCAGCTTAGTTCCTGCCCCAGACGATTCCCCTTGCGCCATAGGAAGAAGAAGAAAACCCAATCAAGCAAAAAAACCCTCAAACCCACGAGAGCACAAGGCCCCACACCAAGGATTCCCAACCACAAACCTCCACCAATAAGGGTAAGCGCATAGGCACGCTCAATACACCAAAGTAACAAGCAACAAAAGAAATAAACCAACACCCAAAAAGATTGAAATGCCAACACCCAAGGACGGCCGCACACAGGACACCCCCACACGCCCAACACTCATAGCCCCACACGGGCCTTACCAACAAAGAGGCCCTCCCCTGTCGGTAGCACACAGAAAAGCACCCGACCACCAAACGCATAGAGAAAGGACAGGATAAAACCAGTCGGCGCTGGCCAAAACAACACCCCCGCACACCAAAAACGGACAGGAAAGAAGGAAAAAAACACAGTAGACCTCACCCCGAATGCAGAAAACTCCCCCCCACGGCGCACAAGCAGGAAGAACCAGAAGCGAGCTAGGGCATGGGCACCCTAGCTCGACCAGCAATGTTCAGAAACGCCATCTCTTGTTTTCCAAGAGAATCAATTATTAAACTGTAGGTTTAAATTTTATTAAAGTATTGGTTTTTTAATTTATACCATCAATCAAGGGTTATTAAACCCTAGTCACGGGCTTCAAACACCCATAACCAATGCCTCAGAGAAGGTTGCTAAGTACCCGAGGTGGCGTGGCTAGTGGCACCCCCCCCGCCCCCCCAAAGTGGCTTTTCCCTAGCAGCGCCGCCATCACTAATGATGGGGTCAAACCCAATTTTTTTAAACTCATCTACCAAAAAGTCATATGGAGGGACCAAGGGTTGTATTTTTATGCCACTTTAGTTTGCATGGGCCTCATATAGGCCTTTTTTTCATTTTGTGATAACTTGTAATTTAGGAGGCAAAATTTTTCAAATGACATATTGTTAGAAAGCTAGTTTCATCAATTTTATAGTGGTGCAGGTTATTTTGTATAATTTTGTTGTTTAGAGGAATTTATTTTTGGTTGAAATTAGATCTTGTTTTTTTTTCTATCGAGCTCATAAATTTTTGCCATGATCTCCAATTTTTGTGATTTTTGCAACATTGGAAAGGTATTGAGGAGCTCTATTATGCCATCCCTACACTTTTTCTTGTATCTATCACAAGTTGATCACTATTTTAGTTTTTCCCCAAAGGGTTTTCTAGATATTACTTAGATGTTTTGATAGTTGGGAGGGTGCAATTTTGATCTCTACTCTTCATTTTAGTTCCAAGTATATATACATATATATATGTATATATATGTATATATGTATATGTATATATATGGGTTTACCTTTAATAGGAGGCATGAGTATAAGTGGTGATGTTAAATAATCCTTGATTTGTTCAAAATCCTACTAACAAGAATGATCCCACTAAATGTGACATTTATGTGGAGGATATGAGAAAAAGGCCAACACTTGTCTGCAAATTATGCAATGAACCTTCAAATGGAGTGAATATTACCTTAGAGGCTACATATTTGTTTGAGCATTTTTGGTGGAGAAATTTCTAAGAATGATCTATCTTTGTTAGATCTACCTCAATCCCTTGATGTGAGATGATGAAGCCTAAATTTTTTCCTAAGGTAACAAAAAAGACACTTATTGGGATTAATCATAACTGCCATTTCTTGAGGCAATCAAAGATATGTTTGAGAAGATGAGGATTCCCTTCTCTTGTCTTTGTACCTAAGAGATTACATGATATTTCGTAATTTTGTGAAAGAGATAATGAAATGTGATTTTCATAGCTCTTTGGTATGTAGCTCCTACATTTTTTAGACCAAAAGGCATGACATAATAGTATAGTTTTCCTTATAGTGTGATGAATTTTTTTTTGTGTCAGTCCTTTGTAGCTATTCAAAACTAATTATACCATAAGAATCCATCTATGAGGGATGGCATTGCATGCCCAATAGTAAGATCCACAATGATATCAATATTTCATAAAGGAACAAGTCATCCTTAGGAAAAGATTTGTTAAGGTCTTTGAAGTCTGCAAACAACCCCTAATTATCTTAGTAAATAGTGCAACATTAGATACCCATTTGGGATAATCAATTTCATGAATTAAACCCACCTCAAGAAGCTCTTGTAGTTGTGCTTTAACAAAGAGGGAAATTTGAGGGTGCATCTTTCTTAAATTTTTCTTAATGGGTTTTGCTTTAGGATGTACCACTAGATGATGGACCACCTATAATGGATCTACTCCAAGAATATTAGCATAATACCATGCAAAATTCTTATACCCTTTGTGTAAAATATATGAGATAAGATATTGTTCTTCAGATAGGGTGGTTGCTATATATGTGAATTTTTTTTTTCCTTTGTGCTCAAATTGATCTTTTGGGTATCTTCAATAAAGGTTGTTGATATTTCTATTCTTTGAGAATTTTGCATAAGGGAGATATTGGAGTCCTCATCAATTGGTGCCTCAAGGAGGTTTTCAAATGAAGGTGCATCCTTTATTTTAATTTTTATAGATAGGATAGTACCTGAAAGAGGTTTTCACTAGGAGATCTTTCTTTTTTATTTTTATTTTTCCTTTTGTGAATAAGGAATTCATCTTCCAAAAAATATGCATTTTCATTCAATTTTTAAACAAATCATGATTTATGATCATCGAGAGGAATGTCATCATGGATCCCCATAAAATATAGGAAGGCCTCATAATTTTGGAATATGTTGAGAAGAATGAATCATTTTTGGTCCCAATTGACGAGTTCAAGATAACAAAGAGGGAGGTTGATGTTAAGGATATAATGATTAGTGAAGAGAGGGGAGCTATCTAAATTATGGAAATAGGTTATGACAACCTTATTAGTGATATTATCCACATTATTGGAAGTTACCTCATCATCTTTGAAGATATTTATTGGTTTAGTAGATAGTACTTGTGGAACCATGTATCCAAGTCCTCTTTGATAAGGATTGGTTGGAAGACTAATGGGTTGTTTGATTCCATGATAATTGATGTCTAAGCCTTTCCCTTGATAATTCACATTTTAACCCATAGGAAGAGGAATAGGAATTATTTCTTACAAGTAATCAAGAAGATCCTTCTATGTAACTTATTATTCCTTGCACAACCTTTGATTTATATCCTCTTCAATTTTCTCATCCTCTAATGTACCTAGTGATTGAAAGCCAATGAATCCACGCTTCTTAATTCTTGGTGCATGGTAAGACTTTGGTTGAGTGTTTCAACCGTATGTATGAGGAGAAAGAGGAATTTTTTCAATTGGAAATGCATTATGCAACTCATATTCTCTACAACCTTTGCTATTGATCTTGAACTTAGGATTGGGAATGGTATATGGAGTGAATGAAGAGGCTAAATTGTTGGGATCAATGTAATATGATTTCTTATTTGTGTTGGAATTCACATCAATACTTGGGTAGTGATGATATTGTTGATAAGAAGCTTCCAAAGATTAACATTATTCAAATGGATGTGGATCAACATAAACTATATAAGTTAATTTTTCTAGGGGGAGTTTAACACATTGGTGACAAGTGTCCATGGAATAGCTTGCATGCAATGAAGCCATGTGCAACCAAGGAGAAGATTGTATTAAGATCAAGATAAATGAAATAGAATGTAGTATATTGTAATGTTGGGCCCACTTATATAGGGAAGCATATAGTTCCTTATGAATCTCACTTTGCATTGTCATATGATTTTGTAAACAAAGATTTTGGCACACAAATGTCTTTCTGATCCTTCTAGGGTTTTTCATGTAAAAGGAGAAATATGGGCCAAAATGAAATGTAAACACTCAAGATTAGTGTAAATATGAATGAAATATGTCTAAATAGAATTTCCTAAATATAGAAAACTAATGAAATCTATTGATTATTAATGCAAAACTATTGAAATGTAAGATGTTTGAAAACACATTATGTAATGTAAAAGACCTAAAGAATGACCTAGAAATGCAAATAAATCTAAGCTAAAAGGAAAGGATGTAAATGGTATGCACCTAGAAATGTATTAAAGACTGGAAATATCTTTGAAATTCTAAAATTGTTTCTTTTTAGGCCTGGTGGGACTCATTCGCCATTCTAGGACTCATACGCCACTACTGGAGGATGAGTCTCGTTTTGTTGAAAAGTGTCCTAGGAGTGGAATTTTGGGTTGAAACTTTGTAAGCCTCTGAAGATGGATGAAATAACCCCTAAATTCCATTTATTTCATGTAGATATGATGGATATTTCCCCCTAGATTTGAGTTTTTGTGATCCTTGACAACTTTTCCTGACAACTTTGACAACATTTGCAACTTTCTCATTCTTGGCATTTTTCTTCAATCTGCAAACTTGCAATCACACATTAAAGAGGGGAAAACTTGTTGATTGTTAGAGGATAGGGGTTTGCCTTGGTCAAATCCCTTTTAGGTAATTAAAACAAAATGATGAAATAAGAAAATGAAGCATGAACATGAAATGATGCAACTAGAAACTGGCCATGATAATGGATCTTGAATTTCTGCAATAATGGATGAAGAATCTACCCTTGAATGTCTGAAAAATGCTATCTTGATGACTTGAAATCTTGAAACCCTAGCTTGCTTGAATTGAGAGCATGATGAATGATGAATGAATAATAAATTAATTCTAAATTAGGGTTTAGAGGCTTGTTTATATAGATAATCCACCTAAAATTCTCGTTAATTTGATCCCCAAGGTCGACATTGAAGAAAATTAAACTTAAAACCCAAATTTTCCCTCTCAAACCTCAAAAATGGCCCAAATGGGACTCATTTACCATCTTGGTAGAATTAGTCCCACTTGGATGGGACTCATTTTCCCAAAGTGGCGAATGGGTCCCATAAGGGCTATTTTTCCAGCTGGGATGTTGGGGAATGAAGAAATTAAGCTTTTATGTTGATATAGTCAGGTTTTTGATTAAATTATGCCTTGGGATGCACAATATGGGGCCATAAAGGGTCTATTAATGATGGTGTAAAGGTCAATTAGGGATAAGGACACAAATTTCAATGTGAAAGTGTGATTAAATACACTTTACATCATTAAAATGAGGTCCACACAACCTAGAGAGGCACAACATCCAATGTGAGTGAGTAAAATAAATTTCAACACTAGATTAACACTAAGATTATTTTACAAGCCTTCTAGATTAATGTGAGAATGAAATTAAATATATTTTACATTTTTGAATTAAGGGAAAATGGGTTCATTAAGTCTAGAAAACTGTGAAAGTCTTTTACAACACCTTTACAAGACATTGTTAAATGCATTTTATTCAGTTTGTAAGGGTCCAAGACCTAATGTGGATGTGTAAAACACCTCACAACACTAAATCAAGGCCTAATTAAGTCCAGTTTGTCATTAATTATTCCCATATCAAGCAAGCAAAAAGGGATACTTTTTCCGTGTCCACGACTTTTATAGTGATGACTTGAGGTTCTAAATCCATAGTTGAATATCTCAACTATTTAATGACCTTCAAGGTACATAACTTTGAGTTAGATCCATTATCAATCAGTATTCATTTTACCTTGTGTTTTGATATGAGGAATTCAATTTATAAATATTTATTATGGGATGGGTCAATTGGAGGCATGCCATTTTGGCTAAATGAAAGTTGGTAAGTGGTGGAGAAGTGGCCCACAAGTGCTTGGAATTGTTCAGGGTCAATGCCATTGATTAATTGTGATTCTTCCATGGCTTGATCTAATATTTATCAATGGATAGGGGATGATTTGAGTTCCCTGATTGATATTTACACTAGATTTTTCCAAGATCTTGTAAGAGATTATATCAAGAGCTTTGGGAGGATGAAGTGGACCTAAGACAATAACCTTGCCATGCCTAGTAGTGGCAACACACTTGGAATCCTTTGCCTTGATTTTTATGGATGAAACTTGTGAGGGAACATGAGAGATACACCTCACAAAATTATCATATTTATGGGGGACTCAGTTGTAATTGACATGATTAGTTCAATTATTTTGGGCACCTCCTTGGCTGGGATTAGTGAATGAAGATGGATTTTACTTGGGAATGTTTTAAGAGTGGATCTTGGTATATTCCTAATTGAGCATTAGGCGAGGTGGATGAAGACCTTGAATATAATTTTTTAGCTTCATGCATTATTTGTGGCATACCCTTTAATCCTATGGTAATCACAATAATCATCCTCTTTGTACCAGGATGGCTTCGGTTTGGACTCATTAAAAGATTGTGTCATTGGAAATGTGATAATGTTTTTGTGCATGAATTTATTGAACGTGCAACATTCATTGGTTCCCCATGATTGGTAAATTTTATTTTAGGATTTTTGGGGTATATTTCTTTGGTTGACCTTGAAGGGCTGAAATTATGTCGGTGTCACATGGTGTGTTTGTATATTGATTATCATTTGATGTGTTTGTTACTTGTGCATGTTTAGCATCAATAACTCCATCACTTGCAACATTCTTATTTCTAGCCCAAGATTGTAGTTTATAATTGGAATGCTTATCTTTTTTTGTTTATAAACATTGACCAATTCTTTGACTATAAGGGTTTTTTCAATTTCTACCCATTTTTCTATTTTCTCTTCAATGGTGGAGGCATAGTGTACTTGTAGGTGAAATGAAATCTCTTGGTTCAATTTTTAGATGAAAACATTAATGAGTTTAGAATTACACTAGTGTAAATAATCCACAAACATCTCACCATTATGTTGTTTAGAATTATAAAGATATAACATGGTGATCTCATGTTCAACATTATAAGAGAAATAAGTGAAAAAAAATTCAAATAGGTCCACAAAGAATGAAAAAAAACATTGAGGAAGGTGCATGAACCATTCCAAGGATTTTAACCTAAGTTATGAGGAAGAAAACAAGGAGATATTGATCATTATACATAACCTCTTGTCATGCCATAAATAATTACTTAACATGGTATAAAGGGTCACCTTTCCCTCCATACTTGTCAAAGTTTGGGATTTAAAAATGTTGGGGGAAAGGTATCATTGATATAGGTCAATTAAATGGGGATGGGCACAAGTATTCAAACTTATAATATTTCTTCGTAATGCCTTCTTCTAAAAATTTTAGCGAAAGTTTCATCTCTTACCATTCTTGATGATCAAATGATGTTGATATGGTAGTGCCTATTTGTCCTATCGTATTGAGAGGTGCACTTGGTTGTGTAACATATTGGAGGTTAGGTTGCGGGTTAATATGTTGTGGGTTGGATGTTGGTATAATGTACTAGAAGGAATGAAGGTAGGAAGTGGAATATGTTTAGGTTGTTTTGTGTGAATATGAGGTGGTGAATATACATGATGTTTGAGGAATGTTCGATGAAAAAAATTGTAGTATGTAGGAGGAAGAGGCTTGATGGATGAAAGAAGAGGATTGGTGAATATAAGTGGAAGATGGTTGAGAGATGTAAGAGGAAAGAGGTGGGTTGATGTATGAAGAGGATGGTTGAGGAGCATAGGATGAAGCAAGGACATGGTGTGTATATAGAGTTTGGGATGGTACTAGAGAATATGAAGAGGGTATATGTGGGATGGAAGAAGGAATAGATGGATTAGTAGGAGTGGAACTAGGAAAATGAGCTATATTCCATAGTGTATATGGTTGAAAGGGAATTTGGAGTGCATGTTAAGTTGGAATTGGGAAGTGGGGACCAAATTATAACCTGAATTATGATGGTTTTGATAGGAAATGAAGGTAGAGAAGGTTGAGTGTGTGGAAGTTGAACCAATATGCTACTACCAAGGATGAAATTTTGTGAATAGAGAGTTACCCCATAGATTCTGAAAAGAAGGTTTGGGGTTTTTTTTCTCAGAATTTATCCCAGTTTTGGCAAGTCAAAGTTAGGGGGAAGTTTTGTACCTTGATTATAAGTTGTTCAATAATAATTGCTTTCTTTAATTCTACCAACTTGTCAATGACGTCCATGTTCTCATGCTTATTCATGTAGTCTTAGAATCTAGGTGAATATTCAGGTTGTGCTACCATTTATTGTTCATTTTTTTCCTCTTATGGATTTGGTTAGTTTGATGCCTCCCCTAGATTCAAGTAATAAATATTTTTATATCTAGGAATTCCCATGGTGAAAATTATTTGATTTTCATTTTTTTCTTAGTTTACAAGTGTGTTATGAACATGAAATTGGTATATGTGGACATGGTTATGGATATGTTGTGTCTATTAGGATGTTTCTCAATTATAAAAACATTGTTATGTTGGAATGTGATGTGAAAATGGGTGATTACATAATATCTTCTTAACTATAGTCAAGATCTCAAAGTGAAGTTTTTTTGATGTTGATTTCCTTACTTGAGGTAGGCTAAGTTCTCAAGCAAAGGAGTCTAGATACAAACTATACCTTTAGATCAATGTGAAATAGTTTGGTTGACAAATTACTAACTTGATATAGGATATGTTATCAAGAAAGTATGATGGAATATGTTGCTAAAGATTTAATATCTTGATTAAAGTTGACAAGGTTAGATTTCTGATACTAGATGTAGTATCAATTTTCATGATGTGTGTAAGGATAGGTGATGTTGAAATATTGTCCTTGCTAAGAGAGGTGTGATGTTTGGGTTGACATGGGATGTTTGTGGTGAAATATGAATATTTTATGTTTGGATATGGTGTGTTAAGGGTGATTTCTTACTATTTTAGAGTTTGGGGAGCTATACCTCTATTTTGGACCTTGAATTTAACTCTTTTGATTTTATATGGAAAACAAAACAATAAAAACACAAAGAAAATTCATCGAAACACAAAAAATACTATTGAATTTGAGATATTTTGAGTGTCAAAACAAGTCAATTAAAGGGAAAGACACATTCATTGAAATAAAAAATGGATCCAACAAACTAGAGTTAAGACCATTGAAATAAAGTTTGGAAAATTTTGATGACTATAGTGTAGGTCAATTGAAAGCAAATAAATCCACAAAAAATAAAATAAATTTATTGATTTATGGATAGGAACACCAAACTACAATTTATTAAGATTGGACTGGTAAACTTGGTGAGATGAAACCATTGAAAATTATGATGAATTATTTGAAATGATGACATATATATTGATTTGGAGTTTGATAATTTCAAACAATTTGCTTCTAGGGAAAATTAAGTGTGTTTGAGCTAGATGGAACCTCCAAAATAGGGGATAGATCCATTGATTGGTGATTTCTTGGAAAAAGGACTTGACTCAAACCAAACAAGAATACACTTGGTTGAACACTTGTTGGATTATAGGATAGAGCAATTCACTAGTTTAGCATAGTGAAGACATGTCAAACACACAACAAGTCTTATATTTAATCAAGTGGGGTATGTTAATCTTTATGGACTCACAATGGCTAATTTTATCTCCACTCAACTAGAATGGTGACATTTTTCCCATCAATACCATCTACCACAGAATTGGATAGATTGGGAATGCAAGGTCATGTACCACCTTACACCTCTTACCTTGGAGGCTCATGCCTTGCCCAAAGTAGACTCTTCTCAAAACATGGAGGTACATGTGAGCACTTTCCCCCCAAAAAAAATACACAAGGAAAAATGATTGATGGTATTAATCTAGGATAATACAAGGCATCCAAGGAGTCCTTACTATACACTATATAATAAGGCACAATCTGTGAATATAGGGACCATCTACAAATGCTTGATCTATGAGGGTCTCTCCTAAAATCTTCACCACATAGTGTTGGTAGACCAAGGATCTTGGTACTCAACCAGAAAAGATGATGACCACTCCTTGAGGTAAAATTTTTGATCCCCCTCTTCTATGCACCATCAAAATTGATGGTTGAGGTCATCCCTTAGGGTAATGAAATTTATAGGTAGGCCTTCTATAGGGAAAAAGTTACTAGATTCTTTTGATCTCCATGATCGCTTAAGGCATGAGGAGAGATAATACACATGACTAGTGATCTTAGGATTGACACAAAAAGACTTGGTCAAAATCAAGGCTTTTGATCTCCAAGATCACCAAATGGTGTGAGGAGAGAGCATACACCAAGAAAAGGCCCCAAACACAACACACAAATTTGTTGACACTTTACTTCAATTTAATTTTCTTACTTTAGTTTAAAATCAAGCATATTTGACCATGGGGCTGCAAGAAATATTATTATTAGTTTATTTGATTATGTGTTGGACTAACATAGGCTGCAATTTTTTTTTTTAAATTGATCACAAGAAAATCCAAGTTAGCTAGTTAGTCTAGAAAAAATAAATATCAAACTACTAATAGTTTGGAATTAAGCTAGAGAAAATGCAAGAATATGAAAAATTGTAGAAATTATTATACCTGACAAAATCATTGATACACAAAGAACTTTTTTTGATTTGTTGATAAAATTGTTGAAGAACAAAATTTACAAAACTATTAAAGAATAAAATACTTACACCATTTTGGTCACATAACTGCCGAAATATGTTGTCTACACAAAAAAAGTTCAAATTAGCAAATAAAGGGTTAATTCATTAAGATTGAGTGCTTTCACCAATGTGGTACAAAATCACCGAATTGAACCTATAATGATAAAAAATACTAGAACAACAAAATTTAGTTATTGGACTAGGGACATGGGTCCCATCGAGTGGGCTAAAGATGTCTATAGGTAAATTGTGCTATGACATGAAAAAATTTAAAAATTAAATTGATCAAAGCAAATAACAACAAAAAAACTCAATATTAGGAATTAAGAAACATATATAAAACATAAAGTATGCATTATAATATGTTAAAATCCTCAGTTGCACAATTAAGTGGTTTCCCCTTAGATGTTTAGATGTGTGCTCACAAATTCTACAACATAATATTGAATTCAAGGTGTTGATTGAACTTGGATGAGGTTGTGTTTGTAGATTTTTGGCATAATTATTGGAGGGCTGGGATTAAATTGAGAGATCAAGGGCTAAGATTTCTTGAGATATCTCAAGCAAGGAGAGAGTGACAAGTAGAAACTAGTGGTTGGATTGGAGTGGAGGCTCCAAGATTGGTGGAGGATCAATGAATGAGATGGTGCATGGGATTTAGTTGAAGGTGGGGATTTGATAGGGTACTTGGATGTACCTCCAAGTACCATGGAAGGTTCCTCATAAAGTTGGATTTTGTCACCACCCATGCTTTGGGGTACAAAGGGTAAATTAAAATTTTATTTTATGAAAAAGTGGAAGGTATGCCCATACTTGCAAAGTACATGGGAGAATTAAAAATTGGGGCATTAAATTTTGACCCATACCTCGAGTGTACTAATGGAGGACAAGTAGATTTTATGGGGATTTGAAGTGGTCAAATCCTCACTTAATCATTGATTAAGCCATGTGCATTTGATTAAGTGGAGATTAGGAATATTATGGGACTAAAAGAGCATTATGGAGAATTCCTATAAAGGGAAAATTAAATAAATATAAATATTTATTTAATTTTTTGAGGAAAGGGACATTAGGCTAGGTAAATAATTAAGGAATAATTATTAACCATAGGTTAGAATTTAGAAGATATGAAGAAATTATTTTTGGATGAGGAGTTAGTTAGTGGGAATATTAATGGAATATTAATTGAATAACATAAATATTATTTCGCATTGAGGCCAAAGCTACTTACATCATCATCAAAGCTGTGTTGGATAGGGGTGTTTCTAAAGTGTGGGTTGAGGGTGATTCTCTCAACATCATCAATTGTTTGAATGGAATTCAGAATCCAAGTTGGATGATCAAGTCACTTATTAATGATTCTATCATGATGTTAAGGTCATTTGAAGAGACCCATGTATCTCATACTTATAGGGAAGGAAGTTCCCTAGCAGATTTCTTTGCTAAATAGGCTGTCAGTCTTATTAATTTTAAGTTGTGGGAAGAGTACTCTTCCCTTCCCAAGAGGGATAAACTATTATTATGAGATGATAGCTAGACTTGATTTTTTGATAGGGGTGATCAAGTAATTATCTATCCTTCGCATGCCACATGCTTTATGGGTTGTGTTTGGCCCAATCTTGAGATCATTTTCATTTTATGAAGTGTTGTTGGGCTCTGGTTTCTGCTATTGGTTGGAATTGTTGCAATGGGAAAGGATATGAACAGGCTTGAACCCATCTCCTGTGATAAATGGAAGAAAAAATGTAGAGTCTGGTGGATTCTAAAACATGGGCATTTAACACCTTATTTGGAGAGGCTTCATGGTTTTGAACATGAAGCCTATGATAAATTCATTTGTTGCTGGAATAATAGGTGCTTGAAGGTGGATGGTATTGAGTTTAATATCACTGAAGACTTAATTTCCTTCATTACCGGCTTGTTGATAGAGGGACACAAATTCTACAAAGAAAGGAAAAGTAATGGAGAGGCAATAGATTAATTCTTTAAGGGCAATGAGAAGGATGACTTGGTAAAAATTCCCTTTTAGGGTTATGACCATCTCTCACTTAAGCACATTTGGGTCAATGTTGCATAAGTAATAATGAGGTATGTAACCCTCGATGGTCAGTTTTCTACTATCTTAGGGCATCATTTCACTCTACTCAATCATTTCAGACATAATTTGCATATTTCATTTTTGTTTTTCCTTCTCTCCTTGTTAGAGGTTCTAGTCTATGCCCACCCTAAGAGTCATAGGACTCCTATGCTCCATGAAGGGCTCATCTTGCTCATCTTGGTGCATGTGAGAGCTAATACTCTGTCTAAGTCTGTCATGGGAAAAGAGAAGACCATTAGTGATGATTCATTTTCTTCTGGTTTGGATACTGATGATGATGGGGATGAAGAGTGGAAGGTGGATGAATACAACACTATTGTGGTCTCCTCATCCCATATTGACTCTCACTCTAAAAAAAGGAAGAAGGGGAATCTAAAAAATAAGGTTGTCGCCAAGAAACTAGTCATTCGTGGGTCTTTGTTTGGTGAGGATGATTCTGTGCAGAAAAAGGTTGGGCCTCAATGGCGAGCAACTAAAAAGAAGGTTGTGTTGTATTGTTTAGATTCTAAATATTTTGGGAAGGGTGAGGAAGAGTATTCAATTCAGTTGGAGGACTATGCAGATTTGGGGCTTTGTCATAGGGTTTCTAAGAGGCTAGCTAAGATGCATAGACCAGAGTCTAAAGGATGCAAAATGGGTGAGCAAGAGGAACTAGAATAGTTGAAATACACAAACAAAAATGTCATAATTGTGGAATACTCTCCTGCTCGGTAGACTCCTCCTCATGTTGCCAATGATGATGGAGATAAGGTTATTGAGGATGCTTTGGTGGAGAAGGGTGTGAGGGAGGCTACAGGTAAGAACCTGGCCCTGGATAAGCCAAAAATTACAAATGTTAATCCTCTTTATGATGATTTCTCCTATCTTGATGATGATAACACTTCTTTGTTCGAGTTGTTGGACATGGCCAGAACTAGTGCCACTTGTATCTTCAAACATGCCAAATGGGTGATGAAGGAGTTTAATAAGGTGAACATTAAAATTAGAGGTTTGAAGGAGAATTTGGCTAACTAGCGAAAAGGGTCATCATTAGATTTTATCATTGAGATGGTGGATATGGAATATTCTTTTTCTGATTTCAAAGCTAAGTGTGAAATCCACCTTTATGAGTTGGAGGGAAAGATCAAGGAAAATAATGAGGATATCAAAAAGCTCTTGTAGATTAGCCATATGTCTGTCAAAAAAAGTGTAGATTCTCTCAAGGTACTCCTTGACAAAATCAACCAACTACGAGAGGATCAAATATATTTTGTAGAGATGTATGAGAAGGATCAGACTTCCAAGGGGAAGGGTAAGAAAAGTACCAAAGAGGAGGTTGAATTCCCATGCACTAGAACAAGGGGTAGTTTGAGGAAATATTTTGAAGAAGAAAAACAAGAATTGATGGATATGGTTAACTTGCACTACAATCAAGAGATTGAGGTGGCCAATACTATGAAAAATCTGAAGTAATTCTCTTGTGTTTGGTCTATTTTATCTCTTTTGTTTTGTTTTGTTTTTTGTTGTTTATTGGTACTTGGCTGCTACTAGTGATTTAATTATTCTTTTCTTTGCTTAATAGAATTTTTATGTAACTCGATGTAAAGGGCTTCAGGTCCCTTCAAAACCTATGTTTCCCATATAATCAAAACATAAATATTATTTAATTAATATGTAATTTGGGAATAGGAAAAATTGGGATGACTTGATCAAATGAGAATGATCAATTTTAGGTGTGTATTTGTGTGTATGTTTAAAAATAGAGTTAAATAATATTTATTCTTAAGACATATCTTTACAAAAAGGGTTTAAAAGAAAATTAAACACAATAAAAATATTAGAATTCAAAGCCAAATTTATAATATGTGATATCCATCAATCTAATCCTCTAGATAAAATCAATGATTATAATTCAAACTAACATTAAACTCATTAAAAATTGTACCATCAATCCTAAGTTGGTACACTAAATTTAATGCAAAAGGTGGTAAAATATGCAATCCATTGCATTGATGTCTCCAAGGTTAATCAAAGTTGTTTCTAGACAAGAAAGGGAAATGGCTTAAGACTATAGTGAATGGGGATATTGCTAACTTCTTTGGAATTCATTTCTGCTCTATAAATTCTTTAATCACTCAATAACAATTGGTAACAAGGAAGAATGTGAGAAATTTTGAGGGACTAAATTCATGATATGTAATGGGTCTTATTTTCTAGTCATGGGGTATGTATTGGATATTTAAAAGTTTTACATGGAAAGTAGAAAATCAAGTCAAGAAGATATTTTTATTATAGGGGTAAAATGTTGTATGAGAAATGCAATATGAAAACCATTTATAGATTACCTAAATGGGGATAAAAGGAGGGGAAGTTTAAAGATGTTGTAGCATATTCCTTATACAGGTATTTCAATTATAGAAAAGAAGGGCCAAATGTTGCCAAGTGTTGTTTTCAATTTGAGGCTTTGCTCTTCTCTTTAACTATGTAATATTTGGGTCTTGTTCAAATATTTTTTGGGTTCTAATGTAAAGGATACTAGGCCATACTCATATTATGTTTATAATTATTTAGGATTTATGGTGCCAAATTGATGTAAAAAATCTTCTTTATATTGATATGATCTAAAGTTGAATCTAATTTCCACTATGATATTGCTATTCCTTTTTGAGAGAGAACATGCTTAGGTGTGATTCACAAGTACAACAAAAAATATTCATTCCCCTTAGAAAATAAATGTGTCTAGATTAGTGGAAAATGATTCCTTTGATGATCATAGCTACAAATGATATGTTAGTATCTTAGGATTTGATATTTGATAAGAAATCGCAAGTTGCACACACAATAGGTTAGACACAAAATGATCAAAGAAAATGATTATAAACCATAATGGCACCAATAGGTTCCAACAAGTTAGGAAATTGTAGATATGCCTTGAAAACATAAAGTACATACATTGAAAACCAAATATATATGTTAAATGAAAAAGATAGAAAACATAATCACTGAAATAGGTATTAGATATATGAAAATGTATTTTTACCTATGTATGGAATCATTGAGCTATATTGTGCATACACTAAAATAAAACTGCATATGTCTAAAATGTGATATTACATAGAAAATGGAAAATGTCAGATAAAAGAATATTAAAGGTTGTTTAAGAGGAGATTTGGGAAATATAGCCCCCTAATAAATCAATTTTTGACAAGAGTAATAATTATTGTCAGAAAATATTTAAACAAAGTTTAAGAGGAGACCACCAAAGTACAGGGTGAATATGCTTATTTGAAAGTGAATACATTGAAATGTGTTAAAGCTACAAATATCTGCAAGAAAGGTGTATTAGTTTTGTAAAATAATGATTATGGGTTCAACTACTCATGAGATTGACCCCTATCAAAAAATTTGAATGTTAATCAATTGAAAATCACCAAAAATGTACTATAAGAGTTGAGATCAAATATGCTAAAAATAGGTAGTGTATACACAAAAAGATAGGGTACATACAACAAATTAAAAAAATGCTTATGCTAAACTATGACCTACAACTTCATAATAGCTAAAAATAATAGAATATTAGGTCATGGATCCCTCTCTGCATGTCAGGATGATGATGATGATGATGAGTGGTGTAGAGTTGGTGGATGGAGGGATTTCATAATATATAGAGATGTGGATGGGGTCTCTAAGGAATACATGATTTAGGAGTAACATACCTCACTTGAGATATATTAATAGCAATAATGTATTGAGATTCTTAGATGGTGCATGATAGGATAATGGTGGATAGGGGATAGAGGATATGAAGGAAAGTGTATAGAGGATGTTTGGATGCGAAATTTGGATGAATAAAGAGGATATGAAGTGTGTAAAGTATGGATGGACAAGATGGAAGGATTGGTGGGGATGGAGGATGAAGATTAAAGGATTTGAGTTGATAAGAAGGATATGGAACATGCTAGATGTAGTGTGGGTGAATGGTGTAATGACTATGAAAAGGCTATCAAATTCATAACACATGGTAGGGATGGGTGATGGGATTAGATGAATAGTTTGATGGTTAAAGGTAGTAAAAGAGGTATGGATGGAGGCTATAGAGGATGGATGGAATGTAGAGAAAGTAAGGTTTATATTGTCCAAATAATGTTTGGATAGTCTTCTCCTATGCTTATCAAGATTGAATTAAGGGTGGAGGGATGGGAGAGGATGAGATACAATAGGAGACATGGATGGGTAGGTGAAGGTGGATGTGATTAAGGAGATGGGATGAAAATTTCCTCTAAATGGAGGAGTGTAAGTGGATGGGGGATTTCACATCATGCCTATTTACTAATTTTTCATCATGCTACTTACCCAAGATGCCGGTTTGCTAGGTTTTCACATTTAGACAAATTATTTCTCTTTACTATTTTATTCTTTTTTATATAGTTTTTTAATGAGGTGGATGAAGTTGGATAAGGGTGGAAGGTGAGGGGTTGAATAAGGCATAAATGGATTGGGAAGGTACTAGATGTGGAAGATGGAATCAAGAATTTTATTTCTATATTAAGGTAAGGGGAGCCCATTCAAGATGAATATTGTTGGTTGATAGAAACCTTAATGTTTATAAAGTTCACTTTTCAAAAGGTGTCGATGGAGGATGGGTGGATTATGAAAAGACATTGATTAAAGGGATGTGATGGGGGAGATATGGTACATAAAAATAAGATAATTAAATGGATGGTGTAACAAAGAAGATCCACTACTCCTGAGTCTCCAGGACAAGGAAGAATCTACAAGGAGCAGATGGCTCTAGGTTACCTCAATGACAAAATCTCAAGTGATAGGGTGCCAATTGAAGGAGAGATTAAATTGTGTTTTAGGGTTTTTTGATTGTTTATGATAGAGAACTTTAGAAGTTGAGTGAAAAAACCTTAGAGGTCTCAAGAGAAAGACTGATAAGCCCTCGTCCAGAGGATGAAATTGTAGACCAAGGACAACAACATGATGTGTTTGCATCTCTATGGTACACTGTCATCTCGTATGGACTAGAGGTAGAGTCTACTACTAGAGACACTTAGAACCTGCTGACGACCTGAATGCTAAAGTATGATAGTTTTACTAATCTTAAAAAAATACAAAAAATGTGAATAAGTACAACAAGAATAATACTTAAATGACAAGTAAATTAACTATTAAGCAAAATGATGAGGTAGTGGAAGAGAAGGTATTGACTCATGGTAGCTCCAACCTCCCGTAAGCTCCTCATGGACAAATCATGTACACATAGAAACAAAAAAGTGTTGGGGCTACTTTTTTGGGCTTGCCTTGGTCAAACCCCCACTTTGGTGTTTCCACCTCCATGGATAGCCAAACAAACAATGATGTAGAAATATAGATAAATAAATGACAAGATAAGACATAAAATATGCAAGATAACAATTATGTAAAACAATAATAATGATAATGCTTATGAAAGTAAAGGTTAACCTCCCTCCAACGAGCTTAGTGAAGCCAAGAGGAAGAGTGGTGCTTCAAAGACGTGAGACGATCATGCAAGAATGTAGTGTAGAAAGCTTGAACCTACAAGAAGAAATGGTGTAGAGTTGCAAGAAGAGAACTAGAATGGAGAGAATGTAAGAATAGAGAGTTAGAATGAGAGTGTGAGATTGAATAGAAAGAATTGAGAATAATGAGAAAGAGAGGGAAGCAGATGGTCAAATTTCATGCCAAAGAGTGGTTCCTAGGTGCGCTTGTGATTACAGAGACGTTACACTTCGCGAGCAGGTGACAGTGTAACATCCCAACAACCATAGGATCAAGAATCTTGTCAAGAAATTTTCATGACATGTGAATGTTTGTGTGGTGTGGAAGTGTCCTGTTGTCAATTTAGATTGCACCCGTATGCTTGAATAACTAATTCAGCAATATGTTGACACATGGGAAATAATTCTAGGTTGTGGGTATCCTATAAGGAATTAGACCTCCAGATTCTAGGCTGGTTCCTATGAATTGCTTCTGATTAATACTCGGGTAAATTGCTAGGAAAAGGGATAAAAAGAACTAACTCCACTATAGAAATATGAAACTTTAATTACGATGATGCTTGCATCTAAAAATGATGACCTAAAAGGCAATTTAGTTCACAATTGATTCTCAATATATCTAACTTGCACATCAAAATCTAAACAGTTTGAACTCATATAAACGCTTCATACAAAGGCTCATAAAACTATTTTCTGTCAAAGGAAAAGAACAGTGTTCTCACAATTAATAAAATACTTTTAAATTATGAACTCAGTATATGACCTATGAATTAAACTGAATGCATACATATACTTATGATTGAGACAAAAAACTTAAAGGTTTCAATGCTGAAACACAATATAATTTGATCAAAATCAAGCACAAGAACGTTGCCTGAAAGCTTGAAGGCAAAACCTAAAACTATTGAGAAGATAAAAAGAAAAACTCCATGCTAAAACTAAGGGTAACCTATAAAACCTACTATGTATTAATCTGAAATGATGCTGAGTTACAAATCATTCGCTTTGCAGAGTGCAAAGGAGGAAAACATAAGAACTAGATTTGAAAAAGATAAACTTTTTCAATATATACAATATGAAAGGAACTCCAAAGTGCATGAATAGCCATTGAAAGTGATCTGAAAGTGAAAATATGACAATTACAATGCGAAATCCGAGAACAAGTGAAAATCCCTGAAAAAGTCGCTCAAACTCATGCAAAAATGAGTGAACACAAACTCGAACTGGCAGTCATAAAGCGTGCAACTGATCTGTAACTCAAACTGAGCTGAAATCCCTGAAAAAGTGGGCTAAAGCATGCAAATTTCACCTCGTTTGTATCAATCCACCCATGCACACTTTAAAATCCATCCTTCTCATGATAAATCTTCAGTTGACAATCTGATGGAGAGCTAAAGTGAACTAAGATTTGGCTTTATATAATATCTTTACTTGCATTCGAAAAAGATGAATCAATTAAATGATTTATAATATATCATCTAATTAATTCATTTACATTAAATTATGCAAATAAAATATTAAACTTAAAGGTAAATGTGAGTTTACTTAGCATAAGTAAAAAACAGGCATTTTTATTGACAATCACCGTTGATCATCATGCATATACTTGTCAATAATTAAATTCTGCCATTGTTGATAAGGTTGACCACCTTATTACTCCACTCCATGCATATGCGATATAAGGAAAAACACATTCAACCTTACAAAAGAATCAGCCGACCACTTTGTTAGGCGAATTGACTTCAAAAAACGTGACCATGGGGACAATTAAAAACAAAATGATTATTAAAAATCATTACAAAAATGTGCAAAGTGGAAATAGGGCGAATAATCAAAAGCACACATTAAACCCTAAAATCATTATCACTCTTTGCATTTGACCAAAAGAAACTTCTAGAGGAAGTCGGCCACCACCATGGAGGGTTTGAAGCTCGAATTTGGCCATTTCCTGTCGATTTTTGATGATCTCTCGAGATATTCTTGAACAAAACAGGTAAAATGAAGCTCACTTTTTATATTTGGACAACTTTGGATATTACCAAGCATTGAAAAATGCATTTTTTTGAAGTCTTAAGGCGCGGCTGTGATAATATCTAATACATTCTATGTCTTCTCTCTGTTCCTCTTGTATTCTCTTGGTATTCTATTTTAACCTGGCCGCTATGGAGCTGGAAAGAGTTCGAACTCATCATTTGAACAATATCACAAGGTAACTCACATTCTTTAGCAGAAACCCATGTTGTTCTTTCTATTTTGAAGCCATAAAAATGGAAAATCTTACCTTTTGAAGCTGCTTTAATCTTTTTGATTGTAGATGATGGTTACCCAAGAATTTTCCTTTCTATCCCTGAACATATACATTTGTCTTGATTTGAATCTGGCCACGGAAAATAATCCTGATCTGGGTTCTCTCATTATAAATATATAATACATGAATTCCTTTGTACAACCCCTGCCATCATTACTTTGCCTTTGTTCAGAAATTTTTGTATGTTACTACATGGCTTGAAGCATTTTGGGTAATATTTGTGTTCTCAAATCTCTTCCTTTGGGTCACCATTGAAAAGCTTGAACCTTCCATGTCATTCCTACTTCATTTGATCAAACTCGACTATGAACCAAAAAAAACAACTTATACTTAAGCTTTGAAAACCAAGGGTAACATAAAGCACCTGTATTAATCTGAAATGATGCTGAGTTACAAATCATTCGCTTTGTAGAGTGCAAAGGAGGAAAAAATAAGAACTAGATTTGAAAAAGATAAATTTTTTCAATATATACAATATGAAAGGCACTCCAAAGTGCATGAATAGCCATTGAAAGTGATCTGAAAGTGAAAAGATGACAATTACAATGCGAAATCCGAGCACAAGTGAAAATCCCTGAAAAAGTGGCTCAAACTCATGCAAAAATGAGTGAACACAAACTCGAACTGGCAGTCATAAAGCGTGCAACTGATCTGTAACTCGAACTAAACTGAAATCCCTGAAAAAGTGGGCTAAAGCATGCAAATTTCACCTTGTTTGTATCAATCCACCCATGCACACTTTAAAATACATCCTTCTCATGATAAATCTTCAGTTGACAATCTGATGGAGAGCTAAAGTGAACTGAGATTTGGCTTTATATAATATCTTTACTTGCATTCGAAAAAGATGAATCAATTAAATGATTTATAATATATCATCTAATTAATTCATTTACATTAAATTATGCAAATAAAATATTAAACTTAAAGCTAAATGTGAGTTTACTTAGCATAAGTAAAAAATGGGAATTTTTTATTGACAATCACCGTTGATCATCATGCATATACTTGTCAATAATTATATTCTGCCATTGTTGATAAGGTTGACCACCTTATTACTCCACTCCATGCATATGAGATATAAGGAAAAATGCATTCAACCTTACAAAAGAATCAGCCGACCACTTTGTTAGGCGAATTGACTTCAAAAAATGAGACCATGGGGACAATTAAAAACAAAATGATTATTAAAAATCATTACAAAAATGTGCAAAGTGGAAATAGGGCGAATAATCAAAAGCACACATTGAACCCTAAAATCATTATCACTCTTTGCATTTGACCAAAAGAAACTTTTGGAGGAAGTTGGCCACCACCATGGAGGGTTTGAAGCTCGAATTTGGCCATTTCTTATCGATTTTTGATGATCTCTTGAGATATTCTTGAACAAAACAGGTAAAATGAAGCTCGCTTTTTATATTTGGACAACTTTGGATATTACCAAGCATTGAAAAAATGCATTTTTCTGAAGTCTTAAGACGCGGCTGTGATAATATCTAATACATTTTGTGTCTTCTCTCTGTTCCTCTTGTATTCTCTTGGTATTCTATTTTAACCTGGCCGCTATGGAGCTGGAAAGAGTTCGAACTCATCATTTGAACAATATCACAAGGTAACTCGCATTCTTTAGCAGAAACCCATGTTGTTCTTTCTATTTTGAAGCCATAAAAATGGAAAATCTTACCTTCTGAAGCTACTTTAATCTTTTTGATTGTAGATGATGGTTACCCAAGACTTTTCCTTTCTATCCCTGAACATATACATTTTTCTTGGTTTGAATCTGGCCGCGGCAAATAATCCTGATCTGGGTTCTCTCATTATAAATATATAATACATGAATTCCTTTGTACAACCCCTGCCATCATTACTTTTCCTTTGTTCAGAAATTTGTGTATGTTACTGCACGACTTGAAGCATTTTGGGTAATATTTGTGTTCTCAAATCTCTTGCTTTGGGTCACCATTGAAAAGCTTGAACCTTCCATGTCATTCCTACTGCATTTGATCAAACTCGACTATGAACCAAAAAGAAAACTTATACTCAAGATTGAAAACCATGGCTATATTTTTTGCATTCTTTGCCAACCTTTGGCTTCGACTATCACTTTTTCTGATGATGAAATAATTGATTTAAGCTTTGGGTATCTGTTTATATCGACAGTCCATTTATGACTATCACAGTTTGATAGATAACATCACAGTAATGCTTTATTGTTGTATGCTACCTTGTAATGGATTTTACAATGGCTGTAATATTGAAATCCATGACATTTTAAAATTACTCTTCATCATTATCATGATAGATCTTCCCTCAAAACCATAGTCCCTTGCATTATGTACTCCATTCACTATAAAGTATTTATTCAAACTTCATTGCAATTTGGTTCCAATCTTAGTGAAGGATTTGTTCTTCATCTTTTACTGTGACAGAACTGGCTTCATCTCTTATTGTTGAAGAACTATAAGCGTGTTCACCATTGCACTTAGCACTAAATAAGCATTATACTTTTCTGATATTCTGAGCTCTGCTATTATGATAGCCATGAAAAAGCAACTGCAATTACCGGCATACCGTTGGGTGAATGAAATTGTCCCATATACTGATCATTCATGTCCTATTGAGAATGATGAAAATGAAGCAAATGATTTCCTCTTTTGTTGCCTCCATAAAGGGTGAAAACCTGTTACTATCTTTGATGCTCATCTCCGCATTTTGATGACCTCAATTTAAGCAAGTTGTTGCTTACTCAACCATTGCATGACTTATTATTTCTGTGGTTTAATCAACTGTGTTTTGATAAATTTCCTTTCATGCGGATTGGTACACTGCTGTCTCACTTGGTTCAAGCTTTTACTAGCTGATCACCACTTTTCTAGTTTAGAGATCATTGAAAACAAGGCTGCATTCTTTCGTAATGCATACAAGTCTTTAAATTCCATACACTTATAATAGCTGATCGTGAATACTATTCCACCATTGATAACATATTTTACAATGAATGACTGTTAAATATTCTTACCATATTTTCCACTTTGTATGGCTTGAGCTATGCCCATTGAATATGCACATCTTATGAACTAGAAACTGTAGCATGCTGATATGGCTTCACCTTTTTATTCTTCATCAAGTCTCTTGAACTATATAAGTGCTTTGAAATTATAAGAAACAAACTGAATGCTTCTTGATGTAATCCCTTTCTTCATTGTAAAAAGGCTCTACACTTAATTAAAATGCAATGTAAAAATGCCAAACTGAGCTGAAATAGAATTTCAATGAAATGATGAGCTTTTAACATTAAAGAAATTAAAATTTTGTAGCTGTTGTTTTGAATATCTTTGTAAATAGCGATTACCATTGAAAACGGGCACTCCATTTAATGTCAATGCTGAAAACTCATACTCCATTGTTGTCTCACTAACATTTGTGACATTGTATGCTGGTTTGATAAAAGAGGATGCATCGTTTCTTCCATTATTCTTGAATGTTGACTTAAGACAAAATTTGCTGCCTTCTGTTGAAGAACTAACAAAAAATTAGATTGTTACAAATCTGTCCTGTACAATGATATGGTTTATGAGCATTCCAATACTTGAATATTTTTTTTCTCTTCAATGCAAAGAGGCTCAACACTTTATTTAGATGTAATGTGAAAAATATAAAGTAGAGCATAAACAGAAAATGAAATTAATGCGTGCAACATTGATTGATCCTTTCTTGATATGAAGAGAAAAGTTATACTGTAAGCTCAAGCTGCTTTTCATGAATCTATTTGAAAAAAAGCTGCTTCTTTGACTATTTCTTTAGCTCTTTTGATGACTGATTTGACAATATTAATGAACTCTCGTATGTAACTTAAGAGTGTATCCTTTTCATATGTCGGGCTCAACCCTTGTGGGAGCCCGTTTTACTCCACATATCTGATGAAATGATCTCAAACATGATGAACCTGTTCCTGCACACTGAAACAAACATGTTAGAAAAATAAAAGAAAGTTGAAAGCTTCCATTGAATTACATTCTTTCTTCTTGATTTTTTCAATCATCTGATGGATGCCTGATCGACTCTATCTTATATTCATGTCAGTAGTGAAGGCATATGATAGGATTTGATCCGTTATTGCTTAGAGACCATCTCTAACGCCATTTTAATATTTCCTGTAGATTCTTTTGGAGCTGGAAACCGGAGCTGAAGCTGGAAACGGAGCTGAAGCTGATGTCACAACTTAACCTCAACCGTCAATGATTCGTCATTCCAAGCAATGACAGATCATATTTTACCGTATGCTTTCGTTATTTTCAGTTGTATAGCATACCATTGTTTATGCATTCTTTATTTGATTGTAAAAATTCAAAAGTTACTTCCACGGCTTGTGTGGAATTCAACATTTTTTACAAAATGAATAAAAGCATCACTATGCAAATTTTCTCAATTTTATGTTTTAAATGTTTGCACAATAAAACTATGATTCATATGTAAGATGATTCCAATGATGATCAATGACCACTTAATCAGCAAAAATTAAAATTTATGTACCTATAAATGATGAATTTCATCCAGCTCTACCTGTTTGAGCTCATAGTGAAAAATAGGTAACATGTCCCTAACAAAATTTCCCCACCGATAGAAAATGACAAGGCAGGTACAAAAATAAAGACTAGGAGGATAGGTTTTTATATTATTGACTTGTTAAGCTAAAGTAAGGTTAATGTTATGTGAAATTGAATAAGGGTGCAATTTTATACCATAACATCTTTTCCCCACTTTAGTGAGAATATGTATCTAAGCATGTGCGAGCTAAAGTAAAAAGAGATTGAAGGGAATATACCTAGGATGAAGAGGAAGAGGATCTTCGATCTAACATACTCAATGTGAAGGGGCCCCATTCAGAATGTGAAGAGGACGCAGGTCTTTGAGCTTGCAAAGCCAGATGCAATCTCACCACAAACATGTTAGCTATAGACAAACAAGTTAGGTGAAAAATTAAAAAATAAACATGATAAAAAAATTTATAGATAAGAAAAGACAATTTGATCAAATAAAGATGATGCTAATAAGTATGGCTAGCATGGATAGAGACCATACGACAACCATGTAGGCTTGTGGCTGCTGCAAACTGTGTTGCAGGATAGTCACATAAAAGACAAGATAAGTCTAGTTAGATTTCCTCCAAGCTAGATGACAAGATATAAGACAGACATAAGAAATCAAGGAATCTTTTTGAAACTTTTCTTAAAATTTGAAATTTAAGCATATATGATAGCCCCCCTAGAATGATGTGTGTTATGTAGAGGAGTACATGTCATTCTAAGGAGAAGAGAAAGATAAGAGATGTCATGGCATGAGATACATAGTGAGATGTATTCAAGGAATGTTTTCACGCTAGGTACAACACATAGAAACTACAACATCATGAAGTAGAGAAGCATAGATGAAGAAACCAAGAGCACACATGGAACTGATTAGTCAGAGTCATAATTTCTCATAGATATAAATAGATAAGTATAGTATATAATATATACATATGAATTGTCATCAACCCCAAATGTATTAGAATGAGAAGAGCATATGAAGACAAAGTAAAAATAAAAATTGGGTCAACATGGAATAGGCCTAAATTACTCAATGCTTTGCATAATCTTCGATATGAAAATCAAGATTTACAACACATAGAAGAATGATGAGACACATACAAGAAGTGTATGATAGAGTTTCTCTCTTGTATCCAAGAACCTAAAATGGTAGTTGTTGAAAGTACAAGATACTGAGAGGGGGGGTGAATCAATATCTTCTTAATTTTTTTGATCAGATGCAATCCAACTATTCCAATGCATACAATAACAAAGATAAATAACAACATTAACAAAGCATGGAAACACAAGACACATGAACACCAATTTTTTTTATGTGGAAAACCCAAAATGGGAAAAACCACAATGAGTGTTAGCTCACAATATAGTATAATCGGTTATAAAATATTACAAAATGGGTGGCTCACTGTCCAAAAACAAAGGCTCACTACCTATAAAATTACAATGATTGAATGGATTTCATCCAAAAAATGAACTGGAAGAGTACACCTAATGAGTGTAGATTTGGTTCCAAATGAAGCTCAATAAATGGACTTGACACACTTCATCATGTTTGCACTACTTCACATCATCACCTAACTTCTCAAAAAATTGTTTGTTATATATACCCAATCTCTTCGCAAGCATCAATTAGATCAGCCTAATTAGATGTACTTCTCATTCACTAAAAATATCAACTATTGACCTCAAGCTATGAAAAAGATAATACGCACACTTCAACAAGTCAGCATAGACCGAAAATAGGTCACACATATGTCCGCATAGCAAATTTTAATTTACATAATACATCCATCAAGTCATCCAGAGATGGACCGAAAAACATAACTGCAAAACATCAATGTGACACTATACAAACAAATGGATACGTGAGATATTGTATGAACATTGTTCTAACACTTGTAAACCATTTCCCAAAACCGCAAGCAACAATGATCACCAGAGAAAAAATGCGGACCAAAATACCAGAGGATGTAAGCAAAATACCTGTTCAAATACCAGACTAGAATACCATAGTACCTTTAGTCTTGATCTTGCAGTTGTAACTCATATATCATGGTGACATCAATGACAACAAAAAGTTACAAAATGAAATTTTCTTCATTTTTCCAACAATATCCCCCTTTGTCGTTGATGGCAACATGTGCCAAAGCCAAAAAAGAGTATATACAAAATTCTCTATTTACAGTACTTCTCCCCCTAACACCAACATTTCGCTTCACTCCCCCTTTGACATCAAGGACAAAGGGTGTGCCAAGAACAACTAAAAAACATTAAATCAAAGAAAACAAAGAAATATATATCAAATGGAAGATGATGAGCCTTGAAGTTGTTTCAGAATACCTTCCTAGATTGTTTTTCCTTTTTCCCAGCTATCCTTTGTTGTAGTCAACATCTTGTTTAGAGATTCCAGCTCTATTAGAGTTTCTTCAGCACTGTCTGGAGTATCAGGAATCAGGTTTATCTTCTCAAGCCTTCCAGAGCAATCCAGAGCCTCTCTAATTGGAGTGAGTTCCATTCTTACAATGTCACTTAATTGACTAATTTTTTTGATAATTTCTTCCTTCTATTTCTACAAGGAATTTTTTTTCTCTATGTGCAGTGATGACCTTCCAGATTGATTTTTCTTTATCTTTAGATACACTATAAGTACCTAAAATGGTAGAAAATTGAGACTCAATTGAGTCCATGAAAATATTGATATTCTGAGTGGCATCCGACCACTTCAAGCAATAAGAGATAACAACATCTTCCTCTGAATAACAAAATTTCACCACTTTCAGACAATTTTCGACACAAGAATTTGCAAGAGCACATTTTTCATGTAAAGCCAACAACCTTTTCTCTGCCAAATTTTATTTTATCTCCTATCTTGTCTTTTCATTAAGCCCAAATGAATACTCCTTGAAAGAGTCTAACAATAATCACGATTTTTCAATAGGGGAAAGGGATGTATCAATGGATGCACTAGGTATAGCTTTTGTAAAGCTTTCAAAGCATCTTCTATTAGTTCCATTCCCTTTTGATTTGTTTCAAGAATTTCCTTTCTTTCAGATGCTTGCATTGCATCACCCAACACAACTTTATGTACTGGAGACATATTTTCCACATTAACATATCCCTCAATCATAGGGAGTTTCAAAATTTCTTGGGGAACAATTTGTTGAAATCTAATTTGCTTAGATAACAAACCTTTCATTACATCATCACCAGAAGACGAATCACTTAGATGCTTTAGTGATTTTAAAATCTATTTTTCTTCTTCATTTTTCTTGGAGGATTCCACAACCTTCTTTTCTTTCTCTCTCTTTTCCTTTTCTTTATCTTCCTCTACTACCTCTTCTTCTTCTTCCTCTTCCTCTTTCTTTTTATCCTTTTCACCCTCATCTTCATCTTTATATTTATCTTTGTCATTATTGTCCTCTTCCTCGTTTTCATTTTTTTCATTTTTGTTCCTTTCTTCCTTAAGATTATCTTTACCTTCTTTTTCATTGCCTTGACCTTCCTCTTCAACATTTCCTTGCCTATTACTGCCTTCTTCTCCTTCAGTATGCTCTAGTGGAGAATCATTATGCACCTCAAGCTTATCTTCTCCTTCATTCTCCTCATTAACTTCATCACCAATATTAATTTCAACATTAAAATTATCAGGAATGTCTTCATTCCCTGTACCCAGAGAAACATTTTCAACAGCAGCATCATCATCAGTTTTGAGCATACCATACTTTTTTGTTGTCTCCCAAATTACCTTTGATATTTCCTTTCTTACTTTCTTTGTCAATTTATTATTTCTTATCATCAACATATTCACTCTACTCTTCATTTGAAACATTTCAACACATATCTTCTTCAGATATTTTAGATTAGCAGGGGTCAAGGAAGACCCAATCTTATTATATGCTACATTTCTAATCTTTTCTTCAAACAAAATGGCCTCAAATCTCCTTTTCATCAGATCATCCCACATGCTTTCAGGAACATATTTCCTTATGTTATCCCATTTTACCTCTAAGACAATAATGTATTGAATAACAACTAAAAGTAGTGTTTTCTTGTCTTCTTCTCCAACTTTATCATAGATTTCAATTGTGGGTTGAAGCATATTCTCAAAAGTTAGCAAGGCATTAAGAGTTGGCTCAAGTTTATACCAAGGGCCAAAACTTACTGAAATATCTTGTTCATCTTTCTGGTCCGTGGAGGTCTCACCAACTACCTTAGCCTTCTTCGATTCAGGCTTGGTGTGCACATGTATACTGAAATCATGTTCTTCTTCATCTTCAGAAGATGACACAATATGTACTCTTTTAGAACCAACAACTTTCGTAGATGCACCTTCACCGGAGGGTAAACCTCCTCTTTTTCTCCTTACCAACTTTGCTTTAGGATCTTCTTCATCTTGATCATTAGTAACACTAAGATTCTTCTATCTTGTTACCTTTTCTTTCTTTCCTCTCTTTGCAAGGGCAACTAGAGGGGTCTCTTTCCTCTTCCTGGATCTTGTGGTAGGTCCAAAGGAAACAAGACCTTTTCCCTTATCAACAGTACTAGTTTCATTCTTCGCTGCAGGGACTGTGGAGGATTTTGCAGGGTATTCCTTCTGGATCTCCTAGGACCATATGATTCTACTTCCATTTGTGCTCCTCTAGCTCTTCCAAAAGAAATTTCCTCATTAGTGAAACCAACATCTTTAAACATTTTCTTCACTTTCTTCCTAATCTTAGGCTTCTACTGTTCCATATGAATTTCCATAGATTTTTTAGCATATGTCCCAATTCTAGGTTCATTGGGGTCCTTTGGATTCTTTAGCAATATTTGCACATAACCTTTAGCTTCTTCTTTTGTTATCTTATATCCAAGAGGCCAACTCTAGATAGTTCAAGGTTCTACAGCCTCAATCATACATTCATTAGTGGAGACATGAAATATGATGTTATTCTTGTACTCCTCCACGAATTTTCTCATAATTCTATCCCTTTCATTCATATTTATTTTGAATACAACAAATAATGTTGTTAGGGAATCCTCTTGAGTGTTCAAATTACCAAGATTATGCATGTGATCAAAAATTTGATGTCCCACTAGTCTGGATGGGTTCCATAATGCTTCTTCATTCTTCCCAGGGAGCCTTTTCAAGAAATAAAATAGTAAACACACAATCAAGGAACCAAATTTAAATGCATACTTTATTTCCTTCGACGACTTCACATTCTCGAACAAGTGTAACCAGAGCAACTTGCACAAGTCATAATCAACACCTTTCTCGATCATATCAAACCTAGTGTAGATAGCAGTAGCCAAAAAAAAAAAATCTTTGTTTGTGTAATATATCTTGTGACCTATCATGAGAGATGCATACGTCACTGCTGGATTGGTGATGGTTTTCATTGCCAAAGCTCTTTTATCATATGTGGCTCTTGTAAGTTCTTCTACAATATCATTTTTTAGAGATTTCAGCACGGGCAATGTACCTTTGTCCCATAACCCATTAACAACCCTAATCGCCTCTTTCATTATAAGATGCGGCCAGTTAGTCCACAAAAAAAATTCATGAATTCTACTTAGAACTGACTTCACAAATTTTTCATCACAGTTGAAATTAGGGAAATTGTTCTAGACATCCAACCTTTTATCAACCACATTCGAACACTCAAGTTTTACCCTAAAGTCATCGCCAGTAAGCTCATCTTTCCAAATGTCAATTAGCTTTGTATGATTTGATTCTTCAAATTTTACCCTAATCATCATCCTAGTATCCTCGGTTGACATTACACCATGTGGAATTGACAAAAATGCACCCATGGGATCATCTTCAAAAAATTTCAAAGAGTACTTTCTATAAGAGGGTCTCAACCTTTTTGACACTTTAACTACCATAGGAGTAGCCATACTTCCAATTTCAAATTCAATCAACTCAAAAACACTTAACACAATTGCATAGAAGATTAAAATAACTTCTTTTTTTCAAAGAATCTGAAACTAGGGTTTGCACTGCTCGCACTCCAAATCTCCTTGAAAATGCTTCAATCACTCTTCAATCTCTTTAGATACACAAATGATAAAAATTACTTAAAATTTTCTTTATAAAACATCGATCTGCCCTAATTCGCATTAAATGTGATAGATTTCAAAAAGCTACTTAAAATATTTTCCTTAACATGGAAAACCCTAATTCGGTTCACAAATCATCATGTCAATATATTTTCTTCTAATTCCTTTTCCAAAGCCTCTGATAATTCACTCTTCACATTTCAACCTTGTGTTAGCCTCTGACACAAAATTTAACTAGGGTGTTCTTATGATTTTCTAATAATTCTCCCCCTTCAACCTTGCTCAGTCTAATTACCGAATAAATCATCCATACCAGATGAGGGCACAAACTCATCAGTAGTCTCTGGTTCTTTATTTTTCTAGATCTTATTCATCTCTTGCTTAATCTCATCTTTTTCAATTTTCTTCATAGATTCATTCTTTTCTACTAGATTGTTCTCCTTACTCTTCTTTCTTCTGCAGACTCTTGAAACATGTCCTGGTTTGTTGCAATTATAGCAGATAATATTTTTCTGATTGGATTGACTTCTACTAAATATTGTTCTACCTTGATTAGCTTTATGTCCATACTTGTTGCAAGTATAATAGTAGCCATTAAAGGATTGGTTCACACTTCCATTAAACTAATTCATCATCAAAGTTTTGCATTCACTTGCCCTATGTCCAAATATTTTGCATGCAAAGCATTGACCATAAAAAGGACCAGGGAATTTATTCATCCTACTTCTACATTCCATTTCCTTGTGACCAAATTTATTGCATGAAAAAAAAGTTCCATTAAAAGAAGGGTACCTTTGTGCATTAGGCTCTCACCAGAGGTCTTCTAGTTGAGTTCCTTGAATTTTCTTTCTGCTTTCCTTTATTTAGAGTCTTCTGATTGTTCACAGTCTTAGAACTTTCACCAGTATCGTTTCCTAGACCACCTTTATCTTTAGTTAGTTTTTGTTCTGCAATCAATTCATCAGGCCTATCCAAGCTATATTTGAAGTTGTTTTCAGAGAGTTTCACCTTCTCCAAATCCACTTTCAGATTCATAATTTCTTGCTCGAGCTTAGTGTAATATTTAGACTTGCTTTGTACCAACTTGTTCAGACACTCTTCAATTCTTTTTTTCTCTTCCACTTATACTTTCAAACTAGAAATATCTTGATGTTTTTTCTTCAATTGATCAATCACTTCTTTATGCCTTTCTTTGAACTTTTTCAATTGCTCCTTAAGTTTTCAGACACATTCATTCACTTCTTCGAGATTCTCTTTCAAATCTTTGTTTTCTCTTTCAACTTTATCAAGATCCTCAAGAGCAGTCCAAAGCTCTCCTTTATCATCCATTTCTTCCATCTTCAAGATCTCCCTCAAGATGTTAGGATTAATCGGAGGAACCAAGCTCTGATACCAATTGTTGAAAGTCCAAGACACTGAGGGGGGGGGTGAATCAGTATCTTCTTAAATTTTCTAATTAGATGCAATCCAACTATTCCAATGCATACAATAACAAATATAAATAAGAGCATTAATAGATCATGGAAACACAAGACACATGAACACCAAAATTTTTATGTGGAAAACCCAAAATGGGAAAAACCACAGTAAGTGTTAGCTCACAATATAGTATAACCGGTTATTAAATATTACAAAATGGGTGGCTCTTTGTCAGGACTTAGTGCCCAGAAAAAAAGGCTCATTGCCTATAGAATTACAATGATTGAATGAATTTCAACTGGAAAATGAACTGATAGAGTAAGAAGAAGAACAAAGGTGATGAGAACTAAGGCTGAAAAAGAGACAAAAGCAAGAGAAACAACAAGAGTAGAAGAAAAAAGAACATGCTCCTCCCCAATCTTCTGCAAGGTAGAGTGCTCCTTAGCCAAAGTATTTCACCAAAACCTACGCTTGCATACAAGCCAATTACATTGGTTGTGGGTACTAGAAGATGGAGCTTGAAAAGAGGTTGATAGCTCATACTCTACAATAGGAGCAACCTCCACAACTATCATCAGTGGAAGGGTGTACTCTTGAGGAGGAGTGGAAGGAGGAGGCATAGAAGCAGAGAGAGATAGGTGTCTTAACAATGGGCCTCTTTCCTTTCCTTGCATTAGGAGTAGGTGGAAAAATAATTATAGGCCATTGAGGACAAAATGTAGGAAAAAGTCCATGAGAATGCTTCCCCTTTCCATAAAGGGTGGGTCAAGGTACTATGAGTAAGACTAGAAGATGAAAAACTTGAGGCTTCAATTTCCACAGCGCAGACGCTTTTCCTTTTCTTATGCAAGGAAAAGTAGGAGGAACATAAGATGCCACCAAAGGTTGGGAAGAAGAAGAAAAAGGTGCAAAAGAGGAAGGAATAGAAGAAGAAGAGGAGGAAGGATCCAGGGCAAGAGCAAGATTTTCCTTCCCCTTTGGAGGGGTAGAAGATGAAGCACATTTTTGTGCATGCGAGGAGGCCTAAAAGGAGATAACTTGAGTAGACAAAGGGAAACCACTCTTCGAAACTAAGTCTCTAGTCTCATATCTGAAATAAGATATAAATAATAGATCCCCTCTAGGAGGAAAGGGTCCAACTATGGCGGGCCAAAATGATCAAGGGAGAAGCCCCCACGTGATATCAATGGTTTATATCTAGTATCTTGGACAATATGCATGATACCCTCATAGAGAAATTGCATAAATTTATGGACTACCCAGGAAAATGCATTCATGGAGGCCAACAATGGAATTCCTAGCCTCGCTCTGAATAAGTCAAACTCAAGAATCACAACAAATGAGACTTCCAAGACCCTAGGTACTACTAGGACCGACAAAGAAATAGCACCAATAGGTGCAATAGAATACCCATCATGTGTGCAAACAGTAGCCTATGATTCATCATATTTCTCCTTATGTAATTTATTTATAAAAGGGTCTCCTCCGTAATGACATTCATGTAGCTCGAAGGGTCAACCATGAAACTTGTTAAAATGTTATCATTGATTCAAGAGGGAATATATAATGAGGAGGGATCCTTATTCAAAGGTAGATCATGTGAAGTGAATGTAATGTCATAAATAATATTCACATGGTCTGAAGGATGAATACGAGTGAATGAGACTAAATTCGCATACTCAGATGGGGTGAAATGAGAAGATGAAGAAGATGGAGTTACTAGATTCGCAGAGTGTGATGTGAATGGATATGTTTAGATATGTAACTAGCTATTCAACTTTCTACAACACCAAATAATCTCCACAAGAGATAGAGAGAAGCAACAATGGAATATTCTATTCCACCAAACAAGGATTGTAATATGATACAATGATCAATACAATGCAATGCTATGCAATATTGTGCAATGCAATGCTTTGCAATGAAAAATGAGCTAGAGATGCCTTTCTTATAAGGGAAATGATGAGAGATAGGATAAGACTAGATCATTACAAGTGTCTTAATCCTATCACATGAGACAACTAACTCATAACTACCTAGGAAAGTGTAAATTCTAGATAAGACAACTAATACTTATCTAGATAAGACAACTAATATCCTAAGTAAACTTAACATGTGAATTAAGTCCTCTAAGTCCCTAGTAAAGGAATAACTAGGTACAATACTTATTCACACCAACATCTATGTGGTGTGTTGGCATCTCGTACGGACTAGAGGCATAGTTTTCTACTAGAGACACTTAGGAGCTACTAACGACCTGAATGCTAAAGTCTAATAGTTTTACTAATCTAAATAGAATGCAAAAAATGTTTAGTACAATAAGAAGAATACTTAAAGGACAAGTAAATTAATTATTAAGCAAAATGATGAGGTAGTGGAAGAGAAGGGATTAAATCACTGTAGGTCTAGCTTCCCACAAGCTCCTCACAAATAAATATTGCACACACAAAAATAGAAAAGTGTTGGGGCTACTTTTTGGGGCTTTCCTTGGTCAAACCCCCACTTTGGTGTTTCCACCTCCATGAATAACCAAATAAACAACAATCTAGAAATATAGATAAAGAAATGACAAGATGAGAAACAAAATATGCAAGATAACAAGTATGCTAAAAAATAAGAATGATAATGCTTATGAAAGTAAAGATTACCCTCCCTCTAACGAGCTTGGTGAAGTTGAGAGGAAGAGTGGTGCTTCGAAGATGTGAGATGATTGTGCAATAATGTAGTGTAGAAAGCTTGAACTTGCAAGAAATGGTGTAGAGTTGAAAGAAGAGAACTAGAATGGAGAGAATGTAAGAATGGAGAGTTAAAATGAGAGAGTATGATATTGAATAGAAAGAATAGATAAGAATGAGAAAGAGAGGGAAGAAGGTGGTCAAATTTCATTCCAAAGAGCCATTCTTGGGCGTGCCTGTGACTACAAAGGTGTTACATTTCACGAGAAAGAAACAATGTAGCACCCCAATGGCCAAATATAAGGAATATTGTTAGGACATTCACATGAAACACAAAAATTTGCATGACACAAAAGCATCCCTGACAAAATTTCCCCACCAACAAAAAATGAAAAGGTAGGAATGAAAATTAAGGCTAGGAGGACGAGTTTTTGCATTATCGACTTATTAAGAAAAAGTAAGGGTTAATGTTATGTGAAATTACATAAGGTTGTGATTTTATGCCATAACAGATGGGTAATGGAGGAGTTGTAGAATGCCATGGGATTGAATAGAACTAGGCTTGATATTTGCACACATTGTGATGGATGGGAATTAATGATGAAGGATTTAGGATAGTAAAATTTGGGATATAAGGACCCCAAATGAATTTAGGAGATGGAAGATTATTAGATGCGAAGTAATGAGATTTAGGCATGGAGGAAGATATTGGAAGAGCGTCATTTTAGATTTTAAATTTGGAGGCATTGCTTCTTTGTGCTTAGGAATCCACATGATGTTTTATTTTTATTTTTTCTTGGTGGGCCTTTGTGGTCACTTGGATTTATATAGATTTTGGATCAGATTTATCTTTGATTTTCTATGTCTTTTCGAGGGGACATGGAAATCCTTGGATTTTTGTGGATTCTTTTCTTTGAAGTTATGCATTTTTTATTTGGAATCCAAATTAATTCTAGAGGAAATGGTATGGGTTCATGAGGATGGATTGTTCAAATAGTGCATGAGAGGAGATGTGAAGGGAACATGTTGTAAATGGTTCATAGATGTATGCATTTGTTGGTCCTGATGAGAGATTGCAAGGAATGGAGTGGTAGGATTGGAGATAAAGGATTGGTAGATGTAGGGACCAAAAATAGATGAGGAAGATGAGGGATGTCTAAAGGTGGATTTTGGGACATTGGAACGAAAAGTAGGTTTGGAATATGGGTGAGAGGTAGTGTATTTTATTTTAGATCTATATGATGGAGAAGGGATGAAAATAAATGACTAGGAGGAGATATGGGAGGAACCTATAGTAGGTTTGGAAGAAGCAACCTCAGGAGGAACAAGGGGTCTACAATTTTTTTAGATTGGGAGACTTCGAATGTGTAATTGAGGCCTTGTAATTGTGGGTTTTCTTAGATATGGATGGGTTCTAGTATGCCTTACTCATGAAAGCCTAAGCCTTTTAAATGATATTTTTCTTGAGCATTAAATTTGTAACATGATGTTGGTTGCTTTAGAAACAAGACATGAATCTATTTTGAGGTGGAGGGGGGTAGGAATTTGATATTTTTTGTTCTTATTTAGTGAGAAAATTGCCATGGGTAAAGGTGAGGGAGATAAGAGGATAGAGTGATGATTTTTGGATTTTTTATAGAGGTGGTAATGGATTATGAGGAAAATTATATGGGATGGTAGGATCTTGATTTGGAAAGGGAGATGGTTTGGCATGATTTAGAATAATGCCATTGCATGGTTGGATGTACATGAATGATGCGATGAGGAGGAAGGGTTCAACATGGCTTGAATCCTTAGATTGGGTAGATAAAGGGATGAAATATTTGATATTCAAAAGATTGAGATAGGGTGGTTTTTATGGGTTAGAGGGAATTAGGAGCCTATATGGGTTAGGATTTTGGATGGGATTAGGATTTTGGAAGGTTTTAGTAGTAGGTTTTGGGGGATTTGGAATGAGTGGGGTGGCATAACTCTAAAATTTTTAGTTTAGGCCTTAGTTACTCTACTAGAAACATTTGGATGATATTAGAAAGGGATGATTTGGATGGTTGATGATTAGATGGATGATTGGGATCAAATGGAGGATTAAGTGTAAGGATTTTTGGATATTAGGAAACAATATTGGGAGAAGGGGTGTAGGTGATGGAGAAATCACAAAAATATGGGGTTGTGATATGGATAGGGAATAAGATGAGGGTATGGGTATGGGATAATATGGCTTTCCCTTGTCATAGGTAGTATAAGGGTGACCAATAGATATCTATGTAGGCATGATGATAAGCTTGTACTACATCATTCTTGGTGAAATATTTTGGGTGAGAAATGGAAGGTTGGGGAAATATTACTAGTGATGATGGAATCAATGGGGTCTATTCCATATTCATATTAATAAACAAGAATATCATTATCATTGGTTTCGAATAGATTTTAGGGATGACCATGAAATGTTGTCGGAAGTCTATGTAATTTGTGTTTTCATTGATGTCAACCTTGGAGTTTCTTTTATTTGTTGCATGATGTTGTCATTAGTAGTGTCACTGGTGTCAACCTCTAGTGTTTCATTGATAATCATGTGTGTGGTTGAATTGATGTAGTGCAGTTGGTTTGGTGGTGATAAGAAAGTGTTACAAATGATGATATGATGTTTATGGTGCTTAGTTTCCAAGTGCTTTTGAGAAAATTTGAATAAAGATGGAGACAGTGTGTTAAAGAGTGTTCAGTGTAGCAGAATAATGTTTAGGTTTTTGCTGATATTGAATATTTTCTTATGCAGTTTGGATTTGTTGAGCAGAGGTGTTTTATCTAGAGTTTCTTGTCCTGGATCATTGTGCAGAAGAATTTGTGTTCACCAATGTGTGGATTGTGTTGTAATGTGTAAGAGAGGGGGACCACCATGTACAAGACCCCAGGTCATGGAGGGCCAAGACACGAGAGGCTGCCCTAACTTACTTTAGCTAAGTGCAGTGTTAGGAAATGCAAGGCGAGAGCAACGAGGACTATGAGGCATCTCAGTCACTCTGTAGGCTTGAAACATAGGAAGGGGCTAGGTGAGCTGGTTTTTGAGCTCAACATAGTATCTCAAAAATCTCTTTGTCTGAGTATGAAAGTGCAGTTCCAGGATGACAATGAAATGCATTGGCATCTCATAAGTACGTGGGCATCCATACGACCAGAGGACTGAAAGTACAGTGTGAACTATCAGAAAATAAGATAGCAACCTAGCTAATGACTTCTAAAAGAGAAAAACAACACTATGAAATATGAAAAGTACAAGTGAAGGTGATAAAGTAAATATACTAGAGCTAAGGTGACAAAGATGATTTCGTAGAAGAGTCTATTCACCAGTTAGCTCCTCGAAAGCACATACTCCTACACACAAAAAGAGAGGAAAATGTTGGGTGGCTATATAGGGGTCTGTCTTAGTCAGACCCCCATTTAGGTGTCTCCACCTGCATGGAAAACCAAGAAAGTGAGATAAATAAAGTAATATAGTGAAAATCATAAAAGAACTGCAAAAAAGTAAAGTGCTAACTCAACCAAGCGATAGAAGGAAAGATAGGGAAGCTTACCACCTCCACCAAGAGCACTCAAGGCTGCTTGGGGGAGAAAATGAGAGTACTCGAGCCTTTGTTGTAATGGTGTTTCATTCCCAACTTGTTCTACCAAAGATGGAGTGTTGTGTTTGCTGCAATGGAGAACTTGTATGCTTGGAGTGAGTGAAAGTGAGCTTGTGAAGTGATAGAATGAGTGCTTGAAGTTGTGAAGAAGCTAGAATGCATGTTGAAGGAATGAATTTGAAGAAGGAATATAGAAAAATGACCATATTCGGGTCGGTCGACCGAAGGGGGCATTACAACTTGACTCCTAATGAGAAGTGTAACACCTCTACAGGTTCAATCGCAAGAATCTACCAGGGACGTAAGTGCACCGCGTGGACATTTGCACACCGCTCAGGTGTCCCTGATAGAAACGCCTCCACCAATGCTCAAAATAGGCACCAATTGGGATGCAAGCAGTGGGATTAGGTGGAATTAAGCCTCTGAACTTGGTTTTCTAAAGTGGAGAGGGAAAAAAGGGGAATTTACACATGGGGTACAAATTCACTCCTATACATTTTCCCCAACTTTAGCGAGCACAAATACTAGTGAGTGCTTGGTAAAGTAGATCAAGGAGAATGTAAGTTTAGAAATATATACCTGAACCATCGAGGAAGTAGAGCTTGTTCTGGCATACTTGAAGGTGCAGGGCAAGCAAAGGACCCCATAGCTGCTTGAAACTATGAAGTTGAAAAGAGAAAGCACCTTACTGATTCTCAGTCGTATAAGGAAGGTGTCCCCGAAAAAATATAGCATGGAGGAGACCCAAAGGAAGCACCCTATAGGTTATCAGTCCTGTAGGGAAGGTATCCCCCAAAAACTCTAGCATGGAGAAGACCCAAAGGAAGCACCCTATAGGTTCTCGGTCCTGTAAGGAAGGTATTCTCCATGAAATCAAGCATGAAGAATACCCAAGGAAGCACCTGAAAGGCTCTCAGTCCCATAGGGAAGGTATTCTCCATGAAATCAAGCATGAAGAACACCCAAGGAAGTGCCCTATAGGCTCTTAGTCCCGTAGGGAAGGTAACCCCCAAGATCTCTTACATGGAGGGAACCTGAGAAAGCACCCTACAGGCTCTCAGTTCTGTAGGGGAGCCACCCCCAAGGTCTCTCACATGGAAGAAGCTCAAAGGAAAGTAGACTCCACAAAGTCAAGAAGCGGCCATGTAGGAAAGTGAGCAGGCAGTTTCACAAACTAACAACAATTTTGAATTTTTTTTGAAGGGGTCCCTTGGGAACTTGTCGTGAAGAGAGGATCCACTCAAGGGATGTGTCATTCAGAAGTAGATGCTCTTTCTCTCGAATCAATCCTTCATCAAGGAATCCTTTTGAAAGATGTTCACTTCATCAAGGAATTCAAAAGGAATAATATTCCCCCATGCGAGGGGAAGATTAAAGATGTTCCCGCTTCAGGGGAAGGTTTAAGTCCTTTCTTTATGGACCCATGATGAAGGAAACACATTCCACTAGGATTTTGAGTTGAGAATACAATTTTGAAGAAAGGTTTATGAGGAATTTCAAAAATAGATTCGTTGGCCATGAATGCATCTTCTAAAAATTGAAATGTTGAAGAAAAGCATTGTCACACATAAAAGGGACAACTCAAGCAAAGAAGAGGAAAAGAAAAAGCAAAAAGCAAGAAAAAAGAGAAAACACAAATAAAGGGCACAAGGGGATCTATTTTAGAGAGGTTAAATCTTTCTGAGCTCATATAAATAATAGGTAATAGTGGTGCAAGGAAAAAGATCATCAATCCCCAACCAGACCAGGAAGAATGCACGAAAAGACAAAGTAAAAATAAAAAATTGGGTCAACATGGAAGGGAAGCTTAAATGCTCCCAACGCTTTGCATTGTCCCCATTTTATCAAAAATCAAGCACAAACATGGAAGAATGATGATACAAATAGAAGAAGGTTTACAACACATAAATCACATTTGTATCCAAGCATGAACAGGGGTGATGAGGGTCGTCTAGGCACACATAACACGATCATAGGGGAACAGATCACAAAACACACACACACACACAAGATCAAGAAGGGGCCTCCTCCTAACATTGATTGACACAAAGGTCATCTGCTTCCCAATCTAAATGTTCATAAGGGGAATGAGGATGATCTTGCAATGGTGGGATGTTAAGAGGAGGAGCGTCCAACCCTCCCACAACAAGGGCTAAGGAAGAGGCCCCTCAAGGTCCTCTCTACTGAGGTCTTGTGGAGTCAAGGTCAACAATTTTTTGAAGACTGCTGACAAGGCTAAAAATTCATCCACAAAGTTAAACATGCACCCCATAGGAGTGCCATGTCTAACTTCAATGAATGAGGTAGGTTGAGCCTGAGATTCATTCTAGGCTTGTTGAGTGACTCGGGAGCGGTGACAAACTCAGGAGAAGCCGAGATTTCTTTCGTCACTAGGATAGAACAAGTCAACACAGGGCCACCTTGCGGAGAAGGCAGGCTCCTCTTACGCCCTTCATTGCTAGAAGGACCACTCTCCACCTCTTTCTTTGCCGAAGGAGATGAACTCCCCACAGACGAAGCTAGAGGTGCAGAGGAAGAGGAAGAAAGCACCACAATGGGTACAATCGAGGTATTAACCATATCCATGGGCTTTGGAAAAGGATAAAAATCCAAAATTGACATCAACAAAGGTGACTCCACCAAAGGAGTGATGAAAACCTGTACCCCCTTGGGATTAGGTGTGTTTTTACTGACAACAGAAGTCATAAATAGCGTAGGACTAGACTTGAGTGAAGCAGGAGGGAGGGAAGAGGGTGACACTACAGGAGGCCCTAAAGCAGGGGCGGTTGTCTCTTCCTCCTTCCTTTGCAAGGCAACCTACTTAGCTAAGAAGGTATTTCAATGGTGCTTGCGCTCATGCATGAGGTGGTTTCTTCAGCTCTTGGAGCTGGAAGCCAGAGGTTGGGAAGGAGCAGAAGGCTCCTGCTCAACCATAGGAACGTCCACTACGACCATTTCTGGTAGAGGAATGGATTCCTGAATGGGAGCAAGAGAAACAAGCTACATGATAGAGGGAGGAGTTAGTTCAAGGGCCTCAGAAGTGGGCTTCTTCCTGCTTGATGCCTTGGGGGTAGGAGCGATAGGAGGCCGTGTCGAGATAAAGAGGACTCTCCTTGGGAGACCTTCTTCCTGTCATACCAAATAGTTCTAGGCTCCATCGGCATAATAGGAAGCTATAATGTGGGACGCTAAGGATTTTGCCAAGTGGGTACCATAGGATTCTACTATAGACAAGGAGTAGAACTTGATGGTACCACAACAGAGCGAGAAGAAGCGTTGGACTGGCCAGCAAAAGAGGAAGAAGGGAGATCATGCGATCGCTTCTTTTCTTTCTGCTTTTGAGCCTTCGCGGCGTCACTATTAGCCTTTAAGGAAGCCCTATGTGAAATAGCATAAGGCGAAGGAGGGCATCTAAATTTCGGCCTTAGATGCCCTTTCTTCTAGTTTTGATAAGTTTGATGCAAAAGGTTTGTCTTAGGCAGGAGAGGACCAACAAGCACAGACTAAGAGTAGTCCAAGGAGTAACTACCACATGCAACTGGTGGTCTATAATTGGTGTCATGGATTACGTGTACGAAACCTCTGTGGATAAATTTTAGACATTTGCACATGATGGAGGGTACCACATTCATCACTACCAACCAAGGGATACCCAATTTCACCCTAAAGAGCTTGAACCCAGGGATGATGTCAAACAAGAGGTTCACATATTTATGTCCCACCAGTACCGATAGGACAATACTACCTAAAGGGAGCACAAAAATCCCATCATGTGTGTAGATAATACTCACGGGTGCATCATACCCATCTTTATGTAAAAATTTGTTCAACATAATCTCCTCAGTGATTATGTTTACTTGTGACGTTAGATCAACAAGAACACCTAATATGATGTTCCCATTAATCCACATGAGAATATAAAGAGATGGTTCTTTGTTGAAACCCATCAATAGGCCCTATGAAGTAAAGGTTATGCCAATAGTATTGTCCATAGGCTACACAGAGGGGATGGATTGATGCATGAAGGAGGCCATAACACACACTAGACAATACTTCCATAGAGTCCCTAAAGGTAAAAGGATAATACAGTGACCCAACTAAGGTTTCGTCATGCAATACCTTTGGAACCTTGCAACTACGCCAACTAGGGGTCTTAGGTTGCGTTGTAAGGCAACAACCTTCCAACACTCCTAGAGTACGAGGAAAGGAATTGTCAGTATCGCAAAAATGGAACCATAATGGTTCACATCAGGTTCACCAAAAATGTAAGAGAGGGGGACCACCATGTGCAAGACCCCAGGTCACGGAGGGCCAAGATGCAAGAGGCTACCCTAATTACCTTAGCTAAGTGCAGTGTTAGGAAATGAAAGGTGAGAGAAATGAGTACCGTGAGGCCTCTTAGTCACTCTGCAGTCTTGAAATGCAGGAAGGGGCTAGGTGAGCTAGTTTTTGAGTTCAACATAGTATCTCAGAAATCTCTCTATTTGAGGATGAAAGCACAGTTCCAGGACGACAGTGTGGCGCACTAGCATCTCACAGGTGTGCTGACATCCATATGGCCAGAGGACTGAAAGTACAGTGTAAACTATTAGAAAACAAGCTAGCAACCTAGCTAGTGACTTCTAAAAGAGAAAAACAACATTATGAAATACAAAAAGTACAAGCGAAGGTGATAAAGTAAATATACCAGAGCTAAGGTGACAAAGATGATTTCGTATAAGAGTTTATTCGCCAGTTAGCTCCTCGAAAGAAAGTACTCCTACACATAAAGAGAGGAAAAGGTTGGGTGGATGTATAGGGGTTTGCCTCAGTCAGACCCCCATTTAGGTGTTTCCACCTCCACAGACAACCAAGAAAGCAAGATAAAGAAAGTAATATAGTGAAAAACACAAAAGCACTGCAAAATAGTATAGTGCTAAGTCAACCAAGTGGTAGAATGAAAGAAAGGGAAGCTTACCACCTCCACCAAGAGCACTCAAGGCTACTTGGGGGGGAAAATGAGAGTACTCGAGCCTTTGCTGCAATGGTGTTTCATTCCCAACTTGTTCTACCAAAGATGGAGTGTTGTGTTTGTTGTAATGGAGAGCTTGTATGCTTGGAGTGAGTGAAAGTGAGCTTATGAAGTGATAGAATGAGTTCTTGAAGTTGTGAAGAAGCTAGAATTCATGTTGAAAGAATGAATTTGAAGAAGGAATAGAGAAAAACAACCATATTCGGGTCGGTCGGCTGAAGGGGGCATTACAACTTGACTCCCAATGAGAAGTGTAACACCTCTACAAGTTCAACCATAATAATCTGCTAGGGACGTAAGCACGCCGCATAGATGTCTGCACACCACACAGACGTTTGCATGCCGTGCGGGCATCCTTGACAAAAATGCCTCCACCGATGCTCAAAACAGGCACCAAGTGGGATGCAAGCAGTGGGCTTAGGTGGAATTAAGCCTCCAAACTTGGTTTTCTAAAGTGGAGAGGGGAAAAGGGGGAATTTACACATGGGGTGCAAATTCACTCCTATACATAGTGTTATATTGGAGAAATGGTTTTGCTCCACATTTCTCCGTTGTATGGTTTCTAGTCTTGTGGATCTAAGAGTGTGCTTACAGTTCTCATGTCTATCTCTAGTCTGAGTTGTTTGAAGTTTGGTGCTTCACAAGGTTGGATTCACGTGTTATAGTATGTGGAAGGTTAAATGGGTGTATACGATGAATGTGTTCTTTAGGTGAAAGTTGTTGCGAAGGGATTTATTAGAATTCATAATGTTGATGGAATATTCCATATTGTGTTTAAGTGTTGTGTGTGGTTCACAGGTTAACTTTGGATTTGGTGAAGCATGTACTCAAATGATTTATGGTGTTAACATAGGGTCGATCAACCTTGGGTGTTTACACTAATTGAAAATATGCTTTAGTATTTTTGGAAGTGTGGCATGACGTGTATGAGTGGATTTTGGTTCAAGTTAAGGTGTCATGTGGTTCACTTTCATTCCTCTCCACCATGGGAATTCTTAGTGCCAACCTAATTTGAATTTGCATGGTTTAGTGCATAGCCGACCTTGTAAATTATTTTCAAGGTTGTGATGGGTATATAAGCGTGTTGAGTGGATGGAAGATGGAAGTATGAAGTGTGTATGATGCGAGTTATGAAGTGAAGTGAAAACACATGAAATGCAGTGTGAGCCTTAATGAATACAAATACTAGAAGCAATGAGCAGAAGGTGTCTACATTCTACAGAGAGAGTGAAAATGTACTAGTGGTGTAGTGGTGGAACTTTTATATTGCTCTAAGATGGTAACAATCTTCTTTCTTTTTTTTTGTAATCTGGTAGTGAGCCCTTCGACAGTGAGCCTATTCTATTCAATGTTGCAATTACTTTATTTTGTGAGCTAATCCTCATCGTGGTTTTTCCATTCTTTGGTTTTCCATGTAAATTTGGTGTTCTCATGTGTATGGATGTGTTTGCATTATTGTTTCTTATGTTTATATTTTTCTAATACATGATAAGGGTTTAATGATTAATAAAGGTTTAAGGAATAATATAGATCTGAATATTAATGAGGGTTTTGATGTTTTAATGAACAATTGATTCACCCCCTTCTTAGTTTTCTTGTGCATTCAACAATTGGTATCAGAGGAAGGTTCCTTGAAAGAAAGATTAATCTCTTGAGGTAGATCTGGTATGGTGTACAAGAAGGAGATTACTTTGTTTGATGGATCAAATTATGCATTCTGGAAGATCCGGATGGGAGGTTTCCTTGTTTCGCTAGGGTTTAGAGTTTGGAAGTCTATTGAATTTGGATATATTGTGCCTAAAAATGGTCTGAGCACTGATGATGAGATCAAGGGCTATAAGACTAATGGAAAAGAAAGGTATTCTCTTTTAAGTGGTCTTTCTAATACTAAACTTTTGAAAGTTATGAATATCAAATCTACTAGTGAAATCTGGAAGAAGCTAGAAAGTATCTATGAAGGAGATGAAAAGGTCAAGCAAGCTAAGATGCAAAACCTAAAGATCAAGTTTCAAACCCTGTGGATGTTAGAGGATGAAGATATTAAAAGCTACATGCATAAAGTGTATGAAGTTTTCAATTCCATTAGAGGCCTTGTTGGAAAACTTGAAGAAGATGAGGTGGTAAAGAAGGTACTAAGAACTTTGCCTAAAACTTATAGTCATAAAGTCTCTACAATTGAAGAAGTTCAAAATTTAAATATGTATTCTAGAGATCAGTTGTTTGGTGCTTTAACTACTTTTGAATTGAGAAATTTTGGTGCAAGTGATTCAAAGAATGAAATTTCTTTTAATGTTGGAAAAATATGAAAAGAATGAGTAATCAAATTTAGATGATGTTGATGATGTAGAAGCAAACTTTGTGAAGAGATTGAAAAAGGGCACTGAAAAATATAGAGGTAAGTTACCTTTCAAATGTTTCAATTTTGGAAAGATTGGTCATTATGCTTCAAGATGTCCTATCAAAGCTTCAAAAGATAAATATAAGGAGAACAAAGGTAAATAATTCTAACTCTGAGAAATGTATGAAGGGAAGTACTCCAAAAACAATTAATAATATTGAAGGAGCAATGGTGATTGCTTTCCATGCTAGAGAAGAGAAGAATAAGTGGATAGATGTGTAGCAAAGGATATAACCTTGTGCTTTAGGATGATGGTTGCGAGATCAAAAAAGGGTCTAAAACTCTGGTTGTTGTAGGAAGGGCAAATGGAAATGTTTATCAGCTCAAAGGTGCTAATGGTATGTGCTTAATGACTCAAATTAATGAAATTTGGCTATGGCATAGAAGAATGTGTCACATTGATTTTGATAGCCTAGTAAGGATCAGTTCAATTCAAGCTATGAGATATTTTCCAAAGATTACAAAGCCTATCAATGTTGTCTGCAAGGAATGCCAAATTAGGAAGCAAGCTAGAAAGAGTTTCAAATTCAAAGAACAATCTACTATTGGTCCTTTGGAGTTAGTGCATATAGACCTTTGTGGACCTACCAAAATAAAAAGTTTTAAAGGTGATAGGTATTTCATGTTGTTGATTGATGATTAGTCTAGAATGACTTGGGTTACTTTTCTCAAAGAAAAATCAGAAGCTCTAGATAAGTTTAAGGCTTTTAAAGCTATGGTTGAGACTGAAATGGATATGAGAACCAAATGTTTGAGATAAAAAAAAAGGTGGATAATTCACCTCTAATGAGTTTAATAGATTTTGTGAAGTTCAAGGAATAAAGAGGCATTTGCCAACCCCTAGGACTCCTCAACATAATGGAGTGGTTGAAAGGAAGAATAAGACTGTTTATGTTACACCCCAATTGTATAGATACTATTGCATAGGGTGATTGATTGTAATGATTGTATCAATGTGATCAATAAAACATGTTCTTGTTATCAATATGAGTGTGTTCCATTTAATGATTATTACTTCTATTGATGTAATCCTAGATGAATGTTGCATGTAAGTTGTTGAATAATGTTTATTCTAACTTTTGAGATGTTTCATGTATACTACTTTGTTGTGAACATATGACTTCCGTTGTCGTGTCATTGAATGCAGGTATGCAAAACATTCCTCCAAGCAGAGGAGAAATATCACTCGAGAGAGGAGCTTGGTCAGGTAAAAAATAACAAGAACCATTTGAGCATATACACACACGTCATTATAGGTTTGGAGGAACCAAGTTAGTTAAGTTGGTCTTGGTAAGTCATCCACAGGCTTTAGGAGTCTTGTTTACTTCTTTGTGCTTTGTGGGCGATGTTTACATGTTTATCTGACTTACTGTACTATGATCATTGTGAGGATAACACGAATGGATATAAGTGTATAGGTTGAGTGGGTATGTATACACTTGAATATACTATGTACATGTATCCATATGTATAAACATATTGATACAGACATATGATCAACAAATGGATATGCTCATATGCATGTGTCGATTTGGTATACATACACATATGTGTACATAGAGGTAAATACGGTTATACACATGCTACCTATTATTTGTGGATATTAATAATATAATATTATTATTGATTGATGACTTTACATAAAAATGTATATATATTTATTTATATATCGAGTTGCTAACTAGCTCACGATATATTTATATAATTGTTAAATAAATATATATATATATGTAATTATATATTAAGGATTATATATAATATTATTATAGTTATATTAATATATATATATATTAATAAATACTCAGGTATTTATATATATATGTTTAATATATTTAAGACTATAATAATATTTATATATAATAAAATATATATAAGGCAATTATATTTTATTTAATTTCTCAATTTATGGAAATCAAATTATTTTCAAAAATTGCTCTCCACTTTGGAAATTAACTTATTTCTTGAGATTAATTATATTATAAATCTCTTAAAGTGGAAAATAGATTATATTTCACTTGGAGTAAATATTAAAGTTAAACTATGGAAAATTAAAAGATTATATTTTACTTGGAGACAGGTTAGTTTTACCCTACCGATGATCCATGCCACGATAGTAATTCAACTTAGTACGAGAGGAACCATTGATTCACACATTTGGTCATCATGCTTGGTTGAAAAGCCAGTGGCGCGAAGCTACCGTGTGTTGGATTATAACTAAACGCCTCTATGTCAGAATCCATGCTAGATGCGGTACATCTCTCTCTCTAGCTGCATCGTCATCCACAGTAGGGGTGCTCTTGCACCCCCAGGGGCCCGTGTCATTGGCTATCTTCGATCGATGCAACAGCCTAGTCGGAGCAACCTTGGATAACAATTTCAAGCGGTCAACAAGAAGAATATTTTGCAGACAACTTAAATAAGAAAGAGGGTAAAGTAAGTGGCAGAGTGGCCTTGCTACCATGATCCAATGGGATTTATCCCTTTGTCGCCCCGATTCGTAAAAATAAATAAATATGAAAGTTAAACTATGGAAAAATAATAAATGTCTTCAGCCAAATATATGAGAATCAGGCTATTCTCATTTGGAATAATTTAAATCATTTTTATCAAAGGGAAATAAAAAAATTTGAAAAGTGAATGTTAAACTTTTATAAGAGAAAAATATTTTCTTTAAACTATTAAAAACTTTTCCCATGAAAAATATGGCATTGGAAAGAACACGCGCCTGAGAGAGAGCGCTTCGCGTGGGAGAAAAATTCAAACCAGCTGAGGAATAGGGGTGACACAGCTTGTGAGAAGATGAGGTGTTCTAAGTTTTTCCAAGACCATTTCTTTAAAATATGAATCATTTCCTTGTTGGTGCCATTTCTGGTGAGTTCTTGTAGACGTTGATTTTCTCCTTTAAGCCAAGTGCAAAGTTGAAATTTTCTTGTTTTGCTAGCAAGAATTGAGGTCAAATCACCTCTTAAAATGTTTAATAAGGGATTAGAAACCCACCACTTATCTCATTGAATTATTCAAAACACATTGTTGTCATTCCTCATGCCTGCAAGAGTGGAAGTCATTGGTTTTTGGGCTCTATATATAGACGCCTTAACATTCTTCATACTACACTTTGTTGAATCCAAGTTTTCATATTACTTTGAGTTTTGTTTCACCATTCCATATTTCTGAAGTCATACTCTATTTTCTAAGTGATAAAGATAGAGGATTTACCAATTAATTACCACAGTCTGTGTATATTTCCATTACAGTTGAGTACTCAATATTTGAGAATCCATATTAAGTGAGCATTCATCATTGAGAATCCATATTGAGTGAGCATTCATCATTGAGAATCCATTTTGAGTGAGCATTCATTATTAAGAATCCATTTTTGAGTGAGTATCCATCATTTGAGAATTTTTTTTTGAGTGAGAAGTCATTCAATACTGAGGGATTTATTAAGAGAAGGTCTGGAAGTGTGTATTGGAGAGAAAGCATATAAACAGGCATGAAACCATCATCATTTTACAATTTTGAATTTGATCATTATGTTTCTATTTTCTTATATTTTTTGTTTGTGCAAAGTCTGAAAATTAATTCCTGAATGCAATTTAGTTGTAGGGGAAAAGAAATTTCTAGAGAAATGTTCATTTGTTATGCATAAAAAGGAAATTTATGTGAAGGAATTTAAGGGAAATGTTTACTTATTATGCATAAAAAGGAAATTTATGTGAAGGAATTTAAAGAGAAGATTTAAAATGCATATTAGGGTGAAATTGCATATTTTATATTGTCTCCATATAAGGAGAATATGGCTTTACTAGCTACTATATACTAGGATTGAAATGAGGATAGGAGTCAAGTATAATTAGTCAGCTTAAAGTTATTAGGTTAACTGAGGTAAGCTCGAGAGACTCCTAGGATAAATATTTCTAGTATAGGAGGGATTAAGTGATTTGCTTGTTATGCTAGTTCATTTCTATTAGATTAGATTGTCGTAGGATAGTCTAGGCATAGTGTAAGATAGCCTTAAGTCAAGTCGGCCCTGAGTAGTGTTTATGATAGATGACCTTCATTCAAAGCACTGAATGAGAATATTCTGGCCAAAGTAGTGAAATGTATGACTTCCACATAGATGTGAGTTAGTTGAGACTACATTGTTAGTTCATTGTGATCCTATACTAGTTCAAGATTGTGAAATAGCAAGGTTCTAGTTAGGACAAAGCACTATGCTCAGTTGGGAATCGTTAATAGATACCCTACCAATATCTTCTTTTAAAGGGAGGGCCATATATCAAATGATAGGTGTGCAAGGGACCACATTATAAGTCTGTGGTTGGTGGAAAGGTGCCCGAGTGACGTTTCTCCTCCACAACAAGCGGCTGATGCATCAAGATTTGAAAGGAAAGGAACTTGAACTGTCTTACTACTATTTGTTCAAAATCTCTCGAGCTATGTATGTAATTTTTTTTGATTTTGTACTTTGATTTATATTTGCAATAAAAATGGAATTCATGTGGAAATATATTGTAACTTGTATGCATTATCAATGAAGAAAGGATTTTTTTTTTATTGTAATGCCTTTGTTACTTGTTACCTTTATATGTTTGGAGTAAAATTGATTTTTTTTAATTTACGCAAGGGATAGGTCATTACAGTTTAGGAAGCAACAAGAAAAATGATAAAAGAAGAAAAATTATCGAAATTCTACTGGAGAGAAGCAATTCATATTGCAGTTTGCATACTTAATAGAGCACAAGCAATAAAAAAAGTTCAAAGACTCTCTATGAGTTATGGTATGGAAGGACTCCTATTGTCAAATATTTTGGAGTGCTTGGAAGCAAATGATATATCAAGAGAGAGGAAGAAAACTTATAAAATTTTGATGCAAGATCTGATGAAGACATCTTCCTTGGATATTCTATAAAAAGAAAAGTTTACCGATGCTACACCAAGAGGCTAAAAAGGATTGTTGAAAGTGCAAGTGTCAAGGTGGATGGAGATCTACATAAAATTTGAGTGATGATAGATGGATATGAATTAGATGAGTCCTCATGCAAAGAAGAATAAAAAGATAAAGGTAAGGAAAATGAAGTACATATTGAAGAGGGAGAAGCTCTAGAAAGGATCCCTAAGACTCCTAAGTATGTGCAAAATAATCATTCTAAAGATCAGATCATTGGTGACAAAAGAATGTAGGTGTATTGACAATAAGAAAGGATTCCATGATAGAAGAACAAGTAAACTTATGATTACTTTCCAAAGTTGAACCTAAACCAGTGGGTGAAGAATGAAAAGATGAGTATTGGATCAAGGCTATGAAAGAAGAACTAATGTAGATTGAGAAGAATCAGACTTGGGAATTGGTCCCAAGACGAACATAAAAAAATGTAATTGGAACTAAGTGGGCATTCTCGAATAAGCTGAATAAGCATGGAGAAGTTAGGAAAAAGGAAAGGCTTGTGTGTAAAGGCTACTCACAAGTTGAAGGAATAGACTTTGAAGAGGCATTTACTCCGATGGCAAGAATGGAAGCTATTGGGATGTTTTTGGATTTTTCATCACACAATGATTTCAAAGTGTATCAGATGGATGTGAAGTCTATATTCTCGAATGGTGAATTGGAAGAATAAATTTACATTGAACAAACATAAGGCTTTCAATTATTTGATAACCCTAATATGGTCTGTAGATTGAAGAAGGCTTTGTATGGACTCAAGCAAGATCCCAAAGCTTGGTATGCAATATTGGATAGATACTTATTATAGCAGGGATTCAATAAGGGTACCACAGATATAAATCTTTATTTTAAGGTTGAAAAAGATCAAATCTTGATTGTGGTTGTGTATTTTGATGATAGAATATTTGGAGGAAATGAAACTATGTGTAAAAAATTTATAGAATAGATGAAGAATGAGTTTGAAATGTCAATGTTTTGGGAAATGAATTTCTTCCTTGGACTACAAATCAATTAGATATTAAAAAGTATTTTCATTTCACAATCAAAATATGTCAAGGAAATGTTGAAGAAGTTTGGAATGGAAGACTCTAAACCGGTATGTACTCCTATGGTTACTGGTTGCAAGTTAGTCAAGAATGATGAATCTCCTAAGGCAAATCAAAGCAAGTACAAAATAATGATTGAAGGACTATTATATCTAATTGTTACCAGACTAGATATCATGCATGTGGTTTATCTTGTGGATAGATATCAAGAAGATCCCAGAGAGTCACATGTAGTAGCAGGGAAGAGAATATTTAGATACTTGAAGGGAACTCCAAAACATGGCTTGTGGTATCCAAAGGATACTGATTTCTCTTTGATTGCTTATACAAATGAAAATTAGGTAGGTTGTGTGGATGATAGAAAAAGTACAAGTGGTGGTTCATTCTTTCTTAGAAATAGGTTGGTGTCTTGGCTAAGCAAAAAGCAGGATTCAATGTCGTTGTCTACTATAGAAGAAAAATATATTGCTCCAACATCTTTTTGGACATAGGTGTTGTGGATGAAGCAAACTTTGAAGGATATCCGAGTTGAATATGATGAACCCATTTCTATCTTTTTTGATAATACAAGTGCTATTAAAATTTCAAAGAATTTGGCAATGAATTCAAGGATAAAACATATCTCAATCTGGTATCACTTTTTGAGAGAGAAGGTTGTAGATAATGAGGTGAAGCTAGAGTACATTCCTTCAAAGGATCAAGTTATAAATATCTTTACAAAGGATCTTCCCAAGGATAATTTTGTGTATCTTCAGGAGAAGTTAGGGGTTATTGCCCCTCCTTTAAATTAAAAGCATAAGGTCATGCATCAGTCCAGTGGATTTTGAGATTCAATCCTTATTTTGGACTAATGTTGGTGGCTCCCTCTCAGGGGGAGCAGCTAGTAGCATTGTTGGTTAAGTGTTGTCATTGTGTGGTATACAGGTGTTTTACTTTGTCACTTATGTCAAAGGATATGTGCAATAGTTGTTGGTTGGTGAAGTATGTTGTGTACTCCCAAGGGGGAGTGTGCAGAGAAGGTGTGAAGAAAGTAGAGTACAGTAGAAGAAAAGGAAGTTGTAGAGAAGATACATATGTGATTGATGTCAAAGGGGATATTTCCCCTTGCCATTGATGTCAAAGGGGGAGAGATTCAATTAAACAATCTTATAAAGTAAGGGGGAGAAAGAGAAAGTGTTTGAAATGATTGATATTTGTGTAAGGGGGAGCAATGTGCACTATTGTGTAGTATGTGTTGGTAATCAGAGATGTTGCTTTTTTTTGGTGGTTTTTCATATCATGTGTTGCCATCAATGAAAAAGGGGGAGATTGTTGGAAGTTTGTGTTGTCATTGATGTCAACAGATTTACGTTGTTGCATTGATATAACCTTGGAGTTGCTTTAATTTGTTGCATTATGTTTTCATTAGTAGTCTCACTGGTGTCAACCTCTAGTGTTGCCTTGATAAGTGTTATCTCTCAAAATTTGCACCCTAAACTGAACTATACAAGTTTTAGCAATCTTGGAGAAACATTGGATTCACTTCTATGTGGAACTGTTGGAATGAAGTGAAACCTCCGGGTTCTAGGCCAGCTCCTATTCAAATAAACATTTAAACACACTTAAACTCGAAAGGGAAAAGGTGTAAGAAGAAAGCTTAAATAATAAACAACTGAAAATTTAAAAACTTTTAAGGTGATACACCATAAATATGTTGATATCTTGTTTAAACAACACACCACAATGAAAATATGACAACACTAAGTGCATAGGACACAACTTTGGTATATGAGCCACTGCATCAAAATGCCTTATAGACAGGTATTAAATTAGTTCCAAACTCTAACTTAGCAGGAAAATATAAAATTCTCACAACTAATCAAGCCTAAACTATATAAAATTTCACAATCTATAATCTTTCAACTGCAAGATCTTCACTTCAGACACCATCTCAAGACATAACATGTAGGATTAAAATAAATCTCAGCATGAAACATCAAACTAAAAATAGGATAAAAGCATACAAAAGTGAACTCCAAAGTAGGTCCCAAAAGCTCCTGAATTATCAGAAAATAACTGTGAGGAAGTCCTCAAAATATCATGAGTTACAAAGGTTGAATAATGCTTTTTATTTGCAATCTCTTTTCTTCGAACTCCTTTCGTATGAAAACAGTGCCTTTTCACTAACACCAGATGGTGTTGACTGAACTCTAGGGGAAGGAAGAGTCCTTCTGAGAGTTCTCCCTTTTCTTCTTGGAGGAGATAAATGCAAAAACTCTATAGATTTTGAACTTCTGGTTTCTATTTTTCTCATATAAACAAACACATTGATCCTTTTCTCCCCAGCAGAGTCGCCATATATGCTTAAGAAACAACCTCTAAAGGATATTAGCTCACTGTCAGCACATCAAAACAACAAGACTTAAGAATTTTAATTCTGACTCTGTCCCACCGGGCGTGCCAAAACTGTTATCTCTCAAAATTTGCACCCTAAACTGAACTATACAAGTTTCAACAATCTTGGAGAAACATTGGATTCACTTCTATGTGGGACTGTTGGAATGAAGTGAAACCTCTGGGTTCTAGGCTGGATCCTATTCAAATAAACATTTAAATGCACTTAAAATCGAAAGGGAAAAGGTGTAAGAAGAAAGCTTAAAAAATAAACAACTGAAAACTTTAAATTTTTTTAAGGTGATACACTAGAAATATGTTGATATCTTGTTTAAAAAACACACCATAATGAAAATCTAACAACACTAAGTGCATAGGAAACAACTTTGGCATATGAGGCACTGCATCAAAATGCCTTATAGACAGGTATTAAATTAGTTCCAGACTTTAACTTAGCAGGAAAATATAAAATTCTCACAACTAATCAAGCCTAAACTATATAAAATTTCACAATCTATAATCTTTCAACTGCAAGATCTTCACTTTAGACACCATCTCAAGACATAACATGTAGGATTAAAATAAATCTCAGCATGAAACATCAAACTGAAAATAGGATAAAATCATACCAAAGTGAACTCCAAAGTAGGTCCCAAAAGCTCCTGAATTATTAGAAAATAACTGTGAGGAAGTCCTCAAAATATCACGAGTTACAAAAGCTGAATAATACTTTTTTTTCACAATCTCTTTTCTTTGAATTCTCCTTTAAAAAGAGGCAAAAATGCCATATATACAACCCAAAAAAACCAAAAGTATCGGCCTCTGCCCTAGGGTTGACAAAAAAAGAGTTTGTGACAAAAGGGTCGACCCTCAGATCTTTTGGAATAAAGTTAATGCATTCAATGTGCATCCCCCGTGTCTATGTTGGTGAAGGATCACCCTTAGGAGTAGCCCTTATATTTTTTGAAACCATCACATTAACTTATGGCCTCTGTGTCCACCTTCGAGAGCTTCATCAGAGCCACTTTGAACGAGCTGCAACATTATCATAAATGTCAATCCACCTTTTCCAGTAGACATCACAGCTGTCATTATGAATCGCGGCCTCTTCCCCTTCGGCTTTCTTCTTGTTCCAAATATTCCTACAATTTGAACTCCTTTGAGAAGCAGCATCGGGCACCCTCTGAACTGAATTCACATGCCCTGATCATCCATTGAACCAAAGTAGATCCATTTCACTTATGATTTGTTGATCTTCCTCACAAGAATAGCCACAATAGTCCAACTGCCACTGGTTCGCCTTCAGCTTCCTCTAATTGGTTGAGCAGACACCACGTAATATTTCCATGCGGTCAAAAGTCATTCAAACAGAATTGCATGTCAGTGAGACACTAATTATGTCTCCCCGATGCGATTATACTTCACAACAGCAATCGACATAGCTTAGAACTGTTGGAAAGAGGTCATACTGAGCTGCAAAAGTTATATCGATATCCAAAATTGTCGCCCAGACTATCGCTATCGGCTAGACATCATAGCGAGTCTTTAAGAGTCATATCAATATCCAAAACCATCGGCAAGAGTATTGATTTTGGCAAGAGGTCATACCAAAAGCACCTGATAGTATTTATCATTCCATTTAGACCATCGGCAAGAGTTTCGACGATGCTTAACATGAACACACCCATCGACAAGACAGACAGGTCGGACAAAGGTCTCAGCAAGCCCCCATCAGTCACACCGAAAAGTTAAAACTATTGGTGAGATATCATGAGTCGGCAAGACATCACAGTGAACGAAAACCCCTTGGCTAGGAGTCTTACCGATATCCATATACCCTTTCGACGAAACCACAACAAGTCGGTGAGACATCAACTTGAAGCCCCCATCTTTCGGAAAGATTCCCGCGAGTCAGCCAGACTTTTCCCCGATGCCAGCCATTTCGGCAAGACTCCCATGTGTCGGTGAGACCTTACACCAAATTCAAAACATTACACTGAAGGCATCCTTCGGTGAGACTTCATCGGGTTGGCAAGACATTATGCCGAGCTTAGAATCTTTCGGCGAGACCATCCTCAGTCGGTGAGACATCATGTCGAATGCAAATTCTTTTGGCGATGCTAACCTTGTGAACAAGGGTCGATGATACCTCCCAAGTGAGGATATATATAAAAACTCATGGCGATCGAAATATCTTGGTGACCTCGGTATATCAAATGAATATAACACAACTAGTCGGCCAGAAATCCGGCTGGTCTCAATGAATTTATTCTCTGGGGAGTTTTGTGCCAAATCTGATCGAGGCATGCTTTCCAACAGACTTCCTTGTGAAATAGCATCAGATGAAGACCTTCCTAATGAAAACCAAACACCTGCATGTTGGGCTCAACCCTTATGGGAGCCACATTTAATCCATGTGCCGAATTTAAAACATAATTTCCCCTGATTGAGCCTACAGGTGAGAATCGGGTAACATTTTTGGCGACCTCAACTGGATGTTTTCCTGCTAAACATGAAAACCAGTAGCCTAAACTTGTCCATTGGGCATGGATTCATTAGGAAAAACTCAGAAACAGACCTAGGGCAATTTTGTACATTGCTGTAACTCACCTGAGACTCATAGAACAAGATAGGTCCCTGGAAATTTATTGAAAACATGAAAAAATTGAAATGAAACTATTTACTGTGCTGGGACAACACTTAGGGAATGTAACAACAACTAAACTATTTAAGTGAAACAACGCTTATTGAATGCATGAAATCTAACCTAAAGCATGTACAAGGAGGAACTTATCAAACCTCAAAACAAGGCTTGAGGTGTATCCCATTGACTTGGATAGGAAGCACTTCACCTTCAGTTGTGGCCAGTTGGTAAGCATTGTGTTCTTTGCAGTCTTTGATAATAAATGGACCCATCCACATGTTATCAAACTTGGTGTGATGGCCTGACCTTCTTTTTAGAACATCCCATTTCAGCACAAAATCTCTGACCATGAAATCTCTTGATCTAGTTTTCTTATCAAATGTTCTTTTAATCAGGATTTGCTGACATTCCATGTTCTTCATAGTCTTGTTTCTAGTTTCTTCTAACTCCATCAGCTGAGAATATCTTAAGGTAAGTGGATCATTATGTTCAAATAGGACGAGTTGGCTGGCAATGTCCAAGGTGGGTAACTCAGTAGAAATAGGTAATTTTGCTTCTTTACCGTACACCAGCATGTAAGGTGAGTTCCCAATCACCTTCTTAGGGGTAATTATGTCTACCCAAAGAGTAGTCTTTAGTTTGGCATGCCAATCCCTCTGATTGTTTTGAAGTCCTTTTGATAATGTTAATCATATTTTTATTAGTGGACTCTACAAGTCCATTACCCTGAGGATAATAGTTGGAGCTTTTGTTCAAGTAAATTCCATTCTTCAACGCCAAATCAACAACCTTCAAACCAACAAATGCCAGGGCATTGTCAGAAATTATAGAATATGGGACTCCAAATTTGCAAACGTCTTCATAAAAATTCAGCATTGTTGTTTCATTAGCTTCCTTCAGAGGCAAAGCTTCTGTCCATCGTGTAAAATAGTCTGTTACTGTGATAATCCACCAATGGCCTGCACTTGAGGGTGGATTAATTGCCCCTATGAAGTCAATTCCCCACTTCATAAACGACTACTCTATCTGAATTGGTTGCAATGGCAAGGCAGCAAGATTTACTTTGCCTGAAAACAAGGCACATTTGGAACATCTCCTGACATAAGTATGTGCATCCTTAAACAAATTAGTCCAATAATAGCCTGCTCTTAAAATTTTATATGTTGTTGTCCTTGCAGCATAATGACCTCCAGAAGGTCCGTCATGGAACTCATGTAATATTTGATCCACTTGATCATTATCAACACACCTGAGCAGTACTCCACTGTGGTCTTTCCTATTTAACACATCATCAATCAAGACGAAAGGAATAGACTGAAGTCGGTAGTACCTTCTCTTCGTTCTGTTAAAATTAGGTGAACATTCCCTAGTTCTCAAGAAATGTGACATCTCCTGCAACCAGCTGGTAGTTTCATTATTTGTTGTCCCAACATTAACCAAAACTGAGTCTCATTCACCCTCTACTGCTGAAATGTCTTCGTTAGCCAGTTGCTGGCATAAACCTTTTCCCCTCATCAACTTGGTGACCTGAATATCCACATTGTACTCCATAACTATTGTGATCCATCCAACCCGTTTTTCATTTAGATTTTTGCTGAGTAAAAATTCTTTCACACTGGAATGTGCCACTTGTAGATGAATTTTGTTATGAGACAACAGATGTCTAAATTTCTTCAAACTTCTCACAACAACCAGCACATGTTTTTCTATGAAGGTATACTTCTACTCATAGTCTTCTAGACCCTTGCTGAAAAAAGCAATGGGCTGCTCCAACCCTTCTACATTTTTCTGCACCAAAATTGCAGAAATTACATCAAAACTGCCAAAAGCATACAAGGTAAAATCCTTGCTGAAATCTGGGTTAACTAATGTTGGGGCTGAAGCTAACGCCTCCTTGATTAGCTGAAAACTATCTTTTGCTTCTCGGGTCCATTTAAACTTTGCATTCTTTTTAACATAGTTGTAAGGGGTTTTAACAAAGCTGTTATATCAGGCAGTAACCTTCTGACAAAATTAATATGACCAATGAAACTTTGAAGCCCTTTCTTATGCTGAGGTAAAGGCAGCTCCAAGATTGCTACAACTCTTTCAGGATCCACAGTGATTCCCTTCCTAGATACTACATACCCAAGAAGCTTTCCTTCATGAATAGAGAAAACACATTTCTTGGGATTCAATGATATGCCAAACTCTTGACAACATTCAAAAATTTGCCTCAAATGGTCAATGTGATCTGCTATCTTCTTGGAATAGACAGTGATGTCGTCAAGGTATACTAAAACAAACTTATACATTAAGTTGCTAAAAGCCATGTCCATAGCCTTTTGGAAGGTTGCTCCAGTGTTAGACAAACCAAATGACATTTTCGTGTACGCCATTGTGCCCCACTTTGTGGTGAGTGCAGTTTTAAATTGATCTTCTTCTTTTACCAAAATATGGTTATAACCAGAATATCCATCTAATAAAGAAAAATGTTTGGAACTTGAAACATATTGGAGAATCTGCTCCATAGACGGAAGAGGGTGCCTGTCCTTTAAAGAAGCTCTGTTCAAATCTCTGAAGTCTATGCATAATCTGAGCTCTCCATTTTTCCTCCTGATGGGAACTAGATTTGTAACCCAGCTAGTATGCTTGATGGGAAAGATAATCCCATTTTCTATAAGACTGAAAACTTCTTTCTGCATTAATGGCTCCAATTTGGGATTAACTGGCCTCTGTTTTTTCCTTATGGGTTTTGTTGTTGGCTCCAATTCTATTGTATGTTGTGCAAGACATGGATCAAATCCCTTCAAATCTCCATACTCCCAGGTGAATATGTTAATGAATTCTTGGAATAATTGTAGAAAAGACTGCTTTTCAGCAGTAGTGTTTATTTTTCCTATCTTGAGGCTTCTCTTGGGTGCAATTTCTAAGTCCTCATAATGATTTTGCTGAACCAGTAAATTGGCTTTATTACTTTTAGCCTAATCGTCAGAGTTGAAAATACTTTCTAAGGTGACCAAAACCTTAGGAAACTTTTTCTTTAATTGCAATACTTGGTCTCCATAGTGCTGTTTGATTTTATCCTGATTTGATGCTTCAAACACGTCCTCTTCAAGCAGAAATTGCAGAATTTTCTCATCACTCTCAAAGACCTTCCAGTTAACATTGTTATCAAGCACTGAAGGCCTGATAATAACTTTGATGTGTTGCTGATTACATTCCTTCCTTATGCTGTTCAAAATGTCAAACTGAGCCCCCACAGCTGCTAACCTATCAGCATGTTGATTCTGATTTCTTGGAATTGAAATGATATTGAAAGTTTCAAAATCCTCTATGAGGTCCCAAACCCTATGCTTATACAATTTAAGAACATCATTTTTAACAGCATTCAAACCTCTAACCTGATTTACTATCAATTCACTATCCCCATGCACCTTTAAACATTTAATTCCATGTTTCCTCGCCCATTCTAGCCCTTGAATAAGACCTTCATATTCTATTGTGTTATTAGTTCATGAAAATGCAAATCTAAACGCTGCATAATATCTTTCAGCTATTGGGGAAACCAATAATGCACCCCCACCAGCACCATGCCTACTCCTTGAGCCGTCAAAATACATTTCCCAAACTTTTCCCTGATGATCACAATCATTCTCTGACCTTTTAACCAAGTTAGGCATTAATACATTAGCTTCTTAAAACATGTAATTACCCATACCAACATCTGACACCAAGTCACTTTCAGCACTAGAAGTTTGGCCTACCACCCACTCATCTAAAATTATATTAGGAATATGATCAAAAGTAGTACAAGGATCATAGATAGTAGCATGCTCATCTTGTTCAAAAACTATGCAATTGACATTTATTGCACTAGGTATATAGGGTTCTATATTGTCTTTTGCAAGTAGCTCAGACTTAATGGTTACTTTAGTTCCATACCTAGTACGGAACAACATGTGAGATGAGTTAGATGAAAGGTATCCCCCTATTTTAGCAGTGAACTCTCTTGAAAAACATAACCCAAAATACGGAGGCAAATCTGCTACATAAATGTCTTGGGAAATTGAAAAATTAGGGCAGGCATGTAGTGTTAAGCTAGCATATTTGATAAGACCCACTGTATTAATAGATGAACCATCTAGCTGGACTACTCTTTTCTCTAAAGGTTCATACTTTAAACCTAACTAATCAGCTACTTGCTTGGGAATCACATAATAGGTAGCGCCACTATCTACCATACAATTATGCACTAAATTTTTTCCAATAATCAATGAAACATAGAACGGAGGAGGTCTCATGTTCTTACCTTGAATTGTAGATTTCCCTTTGTTACTGGGATTAGCAACTTTCCCTTTATCATCATTAGCCATTACGACCTTTTGGGAAACAACAACTTGTTTAGGATTTGTATCATCAAATAATGCTTTTTTAAGTAGATTAGCCTATCCAGGAATTTCTTAAGGAGTCCCACATGGTCATATTCACATTCATCTTCTTCATACTATCCACAATGTTGTAAGGTACAGTTAAAGGTACCTTCTGATGTACTTTAGTAGTAGCTAGTTCTATATTCTTGTGAGGCTGCTCATTGATTGGTAAGACAATAGTTTTTTTTTGGGTACATTTGGAATAGGTGTCTATGATGCTTCTACAGTTGTAGGCCCCTTGTTTTTATCAGCTGATTGCTCCACCTCTAGAGCTCTTTTCTTAGCTTGTGTATTGGCTGCAATTGATGAATCACCATTCACACCACATAACTCTTCACCTTGCCAATTTAAAAATGTAGTCTCATTTGAATGCATATCCAATTGTTGTTCAGGTATATTAGCAGGTGCATCTAGCTGTGGACCGACAACATTTTGGACCATGAGTGCATGATTAACTACCCCATTTGAGCATGAGGCTAGGTTTTGTGCTTGATTACACAAATAACACCATTCATTTTTTGTCACAAATTTATTCTGAGTTGGAACCATATCTTTCATTGGATTTACAACATTAAGAGGAGCTGGATTATAAGATTGGAATGGTCTCTGATTAACATTTTTCCTCTGATAAGCACCTTGATAGGGTTGCCTATTTTTTTGATACTGATATCCTTGGTTTTGATAAGACTGACTTGCATTCTGACCTTGATGTTGGTTCTGTTGTTGAAAATTTGGCCTTGCCCCTTGATACTGTTTCTTCATGTTGATCAACTCATTTCCCATAGTCTGTAAAATACTTTCTATCTTCTGCTGAGTAGGCTTGATCTCTTGCAATTCACTTGATGGTCCTGCAACTTACACTCCCTGGCTCACAGCAATGGGTAATGCGGGAACAACAGGTAAAGGGGCTAAAGATGCAATTTGCAATGGCATATTTGATTGAATTTAAGGGAAGTAGGGCATAGGTGGCCTAGGTGCTATCTTGCCTGCTTGAATGAGGTTATTTTCTACCTTAATAGCTATACTATAAGCCTAAGGTAAAGAAATACCCCCAATGGACTGTATCATGGCTGAGATATCACTATTTAATCTTTTCAAATAGTACAAAAATGCATAATCAACAAAAGGCCTTACCGTAGCAAGTATTTTGTTCCAAGTCTTTTGAAATCGGATATTGAAATCCATCATTTGTTCTTGTGGGGCTCTTTTAATGGTTGTTAACTGCTCTACCAAAGATAGGTGATCAGATTTTTCCTCAAAAAATCTAGAAAATTCATCACCAAGCTCATCCCATGTTCTTATAGAACCCACCGGCAAGCTTCTAAACCATTCCAACGCCTTCCTCTTGAAAGATGCAGCCAACAATCTCACAGCTACATTTTCTTGTGTCACATGATGCACATTGCACAATGCTACCACATCTCTGATATGTTCAAAAGGTGTTACTTGTCCTTCTCCAGTAAACTCTAGTAACCCTTTTAACGCTGCCAATGGAATGTCATCATGTTGTGCTAGATTAAGGGGACTACCCTGGTTGAATGGTATGAAAGTAAAGGCTCTTGGTGCTGCCATTGAGCTGGAATGCGTTGGTATGCTTGCTGAAGCAGAACTTGAACTAATTGGTACTGAACTTGAACTTGGTTGAGAAGTATTTGCTGCAACAGAAGTACTACTTGTTGAACACTTGAAAGCCCCAAATGAGGAGACAAAAAGTTATGTTCTAAGAGAAGGAGATGTTGAATGCCTATCTAGAGGGTCTCTTCTTCTTCTCCTTTCGTATGAAAATAGTGCCTTGTCACTAACACCAGATGGTGTTGACTGAACTCTAGGGGAAGGAACAATCCTTCTGAGAGTTCTCCCTTTTCTTCTTGGAGGAGATAAATGCAAAAACTCTACAGATTTTGAACTTCTGGTTTCTATTTTCTCATATAAACAAACACATTGATCCTTTTCTCCCCAATAGAGTCGCCAAATATGCTTAAGAAACAACCTCTAAAAGGCTATTAGCTCACTGTCAGCACATCAAAACAACAAGACTTAAGAATTTTAATTCTGACTCTATCCCACCGGGTGTGCCAAAACTGTTATCTCTCAAAATTTGCACCCTAAACTGAACTATACAAGTTTCAACAATCTTGGAGAAACATTAGATTCACTTCTATGTGAGACTGTTGGAATGAAGTGAAACCTCCAGGTTCTAGGCCGAATCCTATTCAAATAAACATTTAAATGCACTTAAACTCGAAAGGGAAAAGGTGTAAGAAGAAAGCTTAAACAATAAACAATTGAAAACTTTAAATTTTTTTAAGGTGATATACCAGAAATATGTTGATATCTTGTTTAAACAACACACCACAATGAAAATATGACAACACTAAGTGCATAGGAAACAACTTCGGTATATGAGCCACTGCATCAAAATGCCTTATAGACAGGTATTAAATTAGTTCCAGACTCTAACTTAGCAGGAAAATATAAAATTCTCACAACTAATCAAGCCTAAACTATATAAAATTTCACAATCTATAATCTTTCAACCTTTGCCCTAGGGTTGACAAAAAAATGAGTCTGTGACAGAAGGCTCGGCCCTCAGATCTTTTGGAATAGAGTTAATGCATTCAATGTGCATCCCCCATGTCCATGTCGGTGAAGGATTGCCCTCGAGAGTAGCCCTTAGATTTTTTGAAACCATCGCATTAACTTTTGGCCTTCTTGTCCACCCTCAAGAGCTTCATCAAAGCTTTGAATGAGCTGCAACATTATCATAAATGTCGATCCACCTTTTCCAGTAGACATCACGACTGTCATTGTGACTCGCAGCCTCTTCCCCTTCGGCTTTCTTCTTGTTCCAGATCTTCCTGCAAGTTGACCTCCTTCGAGAAGCAGCATCAGGTGCCCTCTAAATTGAATTCACATGCCCTGATCATCCTTCGAACCAAAGTAGATCCATTTCGCTTATGCTCTATTGATCTTCCTCACAAGAATAGCCGCAGCAGTACAACTACCACTGGTTCACCTTTAGCTTCCTCTGATTGGTTGAGCAGACACCACATAATATTTCTAGGTGGTCAAAAGTTGTTAAAACATAATCGCATGTCGGTGAGACACTAACCGTGTCTCCCCGATGTGATTATACTTCATAACAGCAATCGACATAGCTTAGAACTATTGGAAAGAGGTCATACCGAGCCGCAAAAGTTATATCAATATCCAAAATTGTCACCCAGACTATCGCTATCAGCCAGACATCATAGCGAGTCTTTAAGAGTCATATCGATATCCAAAACCGTCAGCAAGAGTATCACTTTCGGCAAGAGGTCATACCGAAAGCACCTGATAGTAGATATCATTCAATTTAGACCATCGGCAAGAGTCTCAACGATGCTCAACACAAACACACCCATCAGCAAGACAGACAGGTCGGACAAAGGTCTCAACGAGCCCCCATCAGTCACACCGAAAAGTTAAAACTATCGGTGAGACATCATGAGTCGGCAAGACATCACAGTGAATGAAAACCCCTCGGCCAGGAGTCTTACTGATATCCATATACCCTTTCGACAAAACCACAACAAGTCGGTGAGACATCACCCCGAAGCCCCCATCTTTCGGCGAGACTCCCGCGAGTCGGCTAGAGTTCTCCCCAACACCGGCTGTTTCGACGAGACTCCCATGTGTCGGTGAGACCTTACACCGAAGTCAAAACATTACATTGAAGGCACCATCCTTTGGCGAGACTTCATCGGGTCAGAAAGACATTATGCCGAGCTCAGAATCTTTCAGCGAGACCATCCTTAGTCAGTGAGACATCATGCCAAACGCAGATTCTTTCAGCAATGCTAACCTTATGAACAAGGGTCGGCGAGATCTCCCAAGCGGGGAGATATATAAAAACTCATGGTGACCGAAATGTCTTGGTGACCTGGGTATCTCAAATGAATATAACACAACAACCAGTTGGCAAGACATCCGACTGGTCTCAGCGACTTTATTCTCTAAGGAGTTTTGTGCCAAATCTGATCAAGGCATGCTTTCCAACAGACTTCCTTGTGAAATAGCATCAGATGAAGACCTTCCCAATGAAAACCGAACACCTGCACGCTAGGCTCAACCCTTATGGGAGCCACATTTAATCCATGTGCCGAATTTAAAACATAATTTCCCCTAATTGAGCCCGCAGGTGAAAATCGGGTAACAATAAGCATGTGCATGGTTGAATTGTTGTAGTGAAATTGGTTTTTTGGTGATAAGAAAGTGTTGCAAATGATGAGATGATGTTTTTGGTGCTTGGTTTCCAAGTGCTTTTGAGAAAATTTGAATACAAGAGGAGAAAATGTGGTAAAGAGTTTTCAGTGTAGAAAAATAGTGTTCTAGTTCTTGCTCTGCATTTCTTCTGTATTGAAGATTTGCTTATGTGGATTGGATATGTTGATTACAGGTGTTATATCTAGAGTTTCTTGTCTTGGATTGTTGTGCTGAAGAAGTTATGTTCACCAGTGTGTGGACTATGTTACACTGTTGTCTAGGAGAAATGGTTTTTATCCACATTTCTCCATAGTATGGTTTATGGTCTTGTAGATATAAGAGTGTGCTTATAGTGCTCATATCTATCTACAATCTAAGTTTTTCAAAGTTTGGTGCTCTGCAAGGTTGGGTTCATGTGTTATAATATGTGGAAGGTTAAATGGGTTTACAGGATGAATGTGTTCTTCAGGTGAAATTTGTTACAATGGAATTTATTGGATTTCAAGATGTTGATGGAATATTCCAAATTGTGTTTGAGTGTTATTTTTGGTTCACAAGTCAACTTTGGATTTGGTGAATCGTGTACTCAATAATGGTGTTAACACAAGTTCAGTCAACCTTTGGTGTTTATACTAATTGTGGATATGCTTCAGTGTTTGTGGAAGTGTGGCATGACATGCATGAGTGGATTTAGGTCCAAGTTAAGGTGTGATGTGGTCCACTTTCATTCCTCTCCACCACAAGAATGCTTAGTGCCAACCTAATTTGAATTTACATGGTTGAGGTGCATAGCCGACCTTGTACATTATTTTCAAGGTTGTGATGGGTATACATGTGTGTTGAGTTGATGGAGGATGAAAGTGTGGAGTGTGTATGATGTGAATTATGATGTTAAGTGCAAAACTGTGAAGTGTAGTGTGAGTCTTAACAACTAAGAATACTGGAAGTAGTGAGCAGAAGGTGTCTACATTCTACAGAGAGAGTGTGAATGTACTGGTGGTGCAGTGGTGAAACTTTTTGTTTCTCTAAGATGGATTTCTCATTGTAACAATATTCTTTCTTCCTTTTTGTAATTTGAGAGTGAGCCATTGGCAATGAGCCCTTTGGTAGTCAACATATTGTATTCAGTGTTCAATTATTTTATATTGTGAGCTAATCCTCACCGTGGTTTTTCCCTTCTTGGGTTTTCCATGTAAATATGGTGTTCTCATGTGTATGGATGTGTTTACATTATTGTTTCTCATGTTTATATTATGGTAATACATGATAAGGGTTTAATGATTGATAAAGGTTTAATGACTAATACAAATTTGAATATTAATGAGGGTTTTCATGTTTTAATGAACTAATTTACCCCCCCTCTTAGTTGTCTTGTGCATTCAAAAAATGGGACCCATAAAATAAAAAATAGATTCATGATGATTATTTGATGAGTGGGATGAGGATGAAAAATAAAATTAAATAGAAATAAATGACTAGAATATATATGGAATAAATATAAGAAAGAAAAATAAAATTGTTGGATGCTATGGTTATGTTGTTGATATGTGGTTGTCATTGATGTCAACACTATTAGCATTATTGTATTGAAGGCTATATATGTCGAGGATATTGAGAAAATTGTTAAAGGAAGAGTTGCAGGTTGCCAATGAAACAATGAAGATCATGAAGGTGTCTTGTTCTGTATGTTGAAGATCATTTGTTGTGGACTAAAGGGTTTATTGCTGAGAGTATCTAGATCATCTATCAAAATTTTTAGAGGTCCGTGTGAATATTTGATTGTGCTATGAATAGTTATGTTTTGACAGTATTTTTGTGGGTTATGTCAGTGTTCCTAATTGAACTTTATGTGATTCTGATAATTTATTTTGCTGCAGATATTTCTCTATTATTTTTTGTTGTTTTTGGATGCTTCTAGATCATTCTCTATTCTTGTTGTATGTCTACGTTGATCGGTGTGCTCATGGTCAAATATTTTTCTCATGTATGTTTGAGTTTTCATGTTCTTGGCTAACATGATGGTTGTAATGTGTTGTTGATCCTTGAAGATTTAAATTTGAATGTTTGGTGAGCTCAAAGACATTATTTTAGGTCGTATCATAATATTAGCCGACGGTGTTTGATCCACATTGAAAATTTACTTGTAAATTTGGGCTAACATTGTAAATATGCTTTATATTTGGCTGACAAGGTTGTTGATGTAATTCCATGTTGCAGATATATAAGAGCGACTATTTGAGAGAAGTTAGTGTGCATAAGAGAGAAAATGTATGCCAGAGAAAGTGTAGATGTGTGAATAGTGTTCTAATCATTCGATTGCAGAGCAGAGTGAGAAGAAGTTTGAGCAAAGTGTGAAGAAGGTTTTTTGTGCTTAATTGGAACTGTAATCAGGCTTGTGTAGAAGCTATTTTCTTAGTTCATACCCTATGGATCTAATCCAAATTATTGTATATTGTTGGGCAGTGAGTCCTCTTATATTTGACCAGTGAGCTCTAGGAAGTGCGCCTGAATGCATGTGCATTCCCATTATTTTTCATTATACTTTTAATAGGGTATAATATTGTGGACTAACATCCACCGTGGTTTTTCCCCTAGCAGGGTTTCCACATAAAAAATCTTGGTATTCTTTGTGTATATGATGTGTTGATTGTTTATGGTTTATTATTCATTCATCAAATCTAAGATTAAGTTAAGTTTGAAGAAGCTTAAATATTCTGAGACAATTGATTCACCTCCCCTCTCAGTTATATGTCCTTGTTTTTCCAACAATTGGTATCAGAGTAGGTTCCTCTGAAGAAGTTTAAAAGCTTGAGGTGATTCGATATGGCATCATACAAGGATAGTCCTAGATTCGATGGAACAAACTACTCATTGTGGAAAGCTAGGATGGAATGTCATTTGAGGTGTATTGGTGAACCCTTCTGGAAGATCACAAAGAATCCATATGTTATTCTTCAGAATGGTCCTTCCATTGCTGATGAGATTAAAGAAGTTGTGAATAATGTTAGGGCTATGGAAGCTTTGTTGAGTGCTCTAATAGATTCAGAAATGACAAATGTGATAGCTCTAAAGATAGCTCATGAGATGTGGATGAAGTTGGAAAATTTGTATGAAGGAGATGTACATGTGAAGATGGCTAAGCTATAGAGTTTGAAAGGCAAGTATGAAAATGGGTGAAGATGAAAATATTTCTTCTTTTATGCAAATAGTAAATGAAATAGTGATGGGTATTAGATGTGCTGGTGGTACCCTAGATGAGGAAGAAATTGTAGCTAAAGTTCTCAGATCATTTCCTCCCTCTTACAAAGAAAAGGATAATTCTATTGAAGAAACCAAATCATTGATGAAAATGACAAGAGATACACTGATTGGGAAACTTGTTGCCTTTGAGTTGAGCGAATTTGGTGAATTTGTTCCTAAGACTAAAACTGCATTTAAGGCTTCTGTATCTGGAAGAAACAAGCAAAGATATGATCCAAGAGAGTGTTCCAAAAAGTCATTCAAATAAGAGGAAGAAATGAAATAGCTTGAAGATGAAGAAAGAGAAGTAGAAGAATTGAAGCACTGATTGTGAAGAAAGAAGGCAAAGGAAAAGGTAAGTATAAAGGAAAGTTTCCTATTAAATATTTTTCTTGCAGTAAAATAGGTCATTTTGGATCAAGGTGTTTTGAAAGAGTTCCTAGATCTAAGCCTTACAAATCTAGATTTCAAAAGAAATGTTACTATGCTGAAGGAGTGACTGATGATGAGTTTGATAAAGATAATGGAAATGAAGATGAATGGGTGTTCCTTGCTATTAAGGAAAATGGTCTAGTGGCTACTAAATCTTCTAAAGTTGAAAAAGCTCTTGCAGCTCAAATTGAAGAAAAAGATGAGTGGGTTATTGACAGTGGATGCTCACATCATATGAATGGTGACAAAAGCAAATTTGTAAGTCTTGAGAAGTATGATGGTGGGGTTGTAATATTTAGAGATAACAATGTCGGTGTGATTCGTGGTAGAGGATATATTTGTCTTGGTGGTAAGCATAACACTGATGATGTTCTTTATGTTGAAGGCTTGAAGCACAAATTTTCGAGTGTTGGATAGATGGTGGACAAGGGTTATGATCTTCAGTTCAAAGATGGAAGATGCAGGATATTTGGAAGATTTGGAAAAGTAATTGCTTCAGGTAAAAAGACAGAAGGTAATATTTTTCACTTGAATGTTGCTAGTGAAAGTTTCTTAATTGCTCAAGTAGATGAAAGTTGGTTATGGCATAGGAGGTTGTGTCATGTGAATTTTGATAACATTATCAAAGTAAGTTCCATTCAAGCAGTAAGAGATCTACCTAAGCTAGTGAAGCCTACTAACACAATTTGCAAGGAATGTTAGATGGGAAAACAGACTAGAGTTTATTTTCAGAGCAAACAACATCATTCAAATGGATTATTGGAGCTGGTACATACTGATCTATGTGGTCCCTCTAGAGTTAGAAGTATTCATGGAGAAAGGTACTTTATGTTGCTTATTGATGGTTATTCTAGGATGATATGAGTTGCTTTCTTAAGAGAAAAATGTGAAGCATTAGAAAATTTCAAAAGTTTCAAGGCCATGGTAGAAAATGAGAAAGGTTTAAAAATAAAATGCTTAAGGTTAGAAAGAGGTGGTGAGTTCACCTCCAAGGAGTTTAATTCTTTTTGTGAAGAGCATGGAATCAAAAGACAGTTATCTGCTCCCTGAACCCCTCAATGAAATGGAGTTGCAGAGAGGAAGAACAAAATAATTCTGGATACTGCTAGAACAATGATGATAGAAGCAAATGTGTCTCACATCTATTGGAGTGAAGTTGTAAGCACTATCGTTTACACTTTGAACAAAGTAAATCAATAGTAATTCTGGTAACTCTTTTTGAAATATGGTTTGGTTATAAGCCTACTGTCAAATATTTCAAGATCTTTGGAAGAAAGTTTTATATCAAGAGAGATGAGGATGTAGGAAAGTTTGATGCAAGAAACGATGAAGGAATATTTTTAGGTTACTCTACTAAAAGCAAGGCCTACCAGTGCTATACTAGAAGATTGAGAAAAATGGTTGAGAGTGCAAATGCCAAAGTTGATGAGGACTCTGCTAAATCATCCAGATATGGTGGATATGATTCAGATGAATAGGAAGATAGCACAAACAAAGGGAAGAATGCTCAGACACAGAATCAACTTCAAAATGTGCCACATGTTCTAGGAAAACAACTTCAATTTGTTCTGGTAAATCAAGGTAGTCAGGAAACAGAGACAAGTGCAAGCGCAGAAGAAGGAATAAAAGAACCAGAAGTTCGATAGACTCCTAAAACTATGAGGTATGTAAAGCTAAATCATTCTGAAAATCAAATTATAGGAGACAAGAATAAAGGTGTGCAAACTAGAAGAAAGATTGCAGAAGAGTATTGCCTAATTTCCAAGATTGAGCCTTAAGATGTCAATGAAGCTTGCAATGATGAATACTAGATGGAAGCTATGAAAGAAGAACTGATGCAGATTGAAAAGAATGATACATGGATACTTGTTCCCAGACCTAAAGATAAAAATGTGATTGGTATTAAATGGGTCTTTCAGAATAAGCTGAATGAACAAGGTGAAGTGGTCCGGAATAAAGCAAGACTAGTATGTAAAGGGTATTCACAAATGAAAGGTATTGATTTTGAAGAAACCTTTGCCCTTGTTACCATAATTGAAGTTGTTAGATTATTTCTTGCTTATGCTGCATATAAGAACTATAAAGTCTATCAAATGGATGTGAAGTCAACTTTTCTGAATGGTGAGCTAGAAGAAGTATATATTAAATAGCTGAATGGATTTCAACTGACTGAAAAGGAAAACTTGGATTGTCAATTGAAGAAAGCTCTATATGGACTTAATCAAGCCCCCAGATCCTGGTATGCTAGACTGGACAAATACTTATTAAAGCTTGGATTCAGTAAAGGTACTGCTGACAACAACTTGCATTTCAAGTTGGATCATGAGAAAGAGTTAATTATTGAGGTCTTTGTTGATGGCATTATTTTTTGAGGAGATGATAATCTATGTATGAATTTTTTTGATGAAATGAATAATGAATTTGAGATGAGTATGATTGGAGGGATGAAGTTCTTTCTGGGATTACAAGTTACTCAATTAGATATGGGGATCTTCATATCTCAATCCAAATATGTGAGAGAGCTATTGAAGAAGTTTGGAATGGATGTGTAGAAACCCTTGTTTCCCCTGACTTCTGAAACTGTGATTTTTTTGATTGTTTTTGCGTATTTTGGTTTTTTTGAGTTTTTTGTGCATAAATGATATAGTGTGATTTTGCAAGAATTGAATATAAATTCAAAGAAAATCATACAAATCTGGAAATGATAGAATCTATTGGGAATGATTATGCCAGACTATTTAGTTATCATCTGGAATTATTACAAAGAAGATCCAATAACATGCAATAAAAAAGGCAATGATATTTTGATGTAAAAACTTGATTATTGCTGCCAGTTGAAAGAATACAAATAATGGTATGGCTTCAATATAGACTGCTTCTCCCTCCGTCTGATGCTCCAAAAGTGATCTAGAGGTTTAGGCACCCAGATGAAAGAAATCAAACAACCCCAACAGAAGGCGATTTGATCAAGAATGAAGAAGTACGGCTTTTATTAAAGGTACGGCCCTGCTGCAGATTGGTACGGCCTTGGTAATGTCTCCAAACCTCAGGAAAAATAGGTGCCTCTGAACAAATGTCTGCCAAATGAAATACAAATCAAATCCCCGACTGATGAATACTCTGTAATGCTCTGTGATAACTCCTGAATGAAGAAATCTCTTTGTAATGCAATAGATCAGCTGGTATCTCACAGCCTCTGAATCGCAACACTGAAGATGGCTCGTTCTCCAATGTCTGTAGAAAACAGAAACTCTAGGCTTCATTCTCTGGAAGAAGACTTGCTCAAATTTCAATATTCAATATCATAATGGCTCGATTTCCAAAGCAAAGCCTTATATTCTTTGAAAAGTGTGAATTCTCTCAAAAAGGCATCATTAAAATAATTTTGAACTTTTCACTTTTAATATTTCAATAGTTCCAAAACATTTTTAATTATAAAATACAATTAAAAATGGCCCCTTCCATGATGGGTGACCCCCTTCAGCAATCACTTAAGTTATAATATAAAAATATTATAACTTTACAATATAAGCTCCAAAAATAATTAATATTTAATTAAATCAATTAAATATTAATATCTCCCTCAAAAAGTATCTGATTCTCGAACCGTCTGAAGCTGGCGAACAAGGGAGTGATTCCTCACATGACCAGACCATACTGCTAAAAATAGCAGGGGTGCTCCGCTGAGTGCCAAATACTGCTAAAAATAGCAACTCAGGAAAATGGTGTCTGAATGAGCCCGAACGAAAGCCAACTGGTAAAATTCTGACAGTCGAAGCCAAGCCAAGCTCCATCAAGACCCTCTATCCATACCATCAGCCTATGAGGGTTGCATAATAGGCTAATCGTGAGCTCTGAGAGATGTCAACTGGAAGGGGACATGATAGTCCGCCCCTCCTGAAATTGCTTGTCCTCAAGCAATCTCATCTCTGGATGCTGTAGAATATCCTCGCTCTCTCATGTAGCATCCTCCACTGGAAAATCTCTCCATTTCACTAAATATTCCCTAATAGTCCTCCTACGCAACTGTCTCTCTATACTCCAGGATAGACTCAGGTACTAAAATCAACTTTCCCTCATCATCTAAGGGAGGTAGAACTGCAGAAGGTACCACACGGTGTCCCAACGCCTTCTTGAGACGTGACACATGAAAAACATTGTGTACCCTGCTCTCTGCCGAAAGCTCTAGCTCATAAGCCACCTCTCCAACACGCCTCAGGATCCTGAAAGGACCATAATATCATGGCTTAAGCTTCTCTGAACCACTCTTCCTAAGAGTAGACTGATGGTAGGGCTGCAACATAAGATAAACCATGTCACCCACCTCAAAAGACCTCTCTGTCCTCTTCTGATCTGCGTACTGCTTTTGCTGATTCTGTGCCTTGGCAATACTCTCCTTGAGAGCCCTCATAGTGTCCTGACTCTCCTGCAACAAGTCTCCAGCACTTGGCACTCTACTGTCACTCAGTAGCAAATCCAGAAAACTCGACACCTCATAACCGTACAACGCCATAAAAGGGGACATCTGAATGGTCATATGGAATGTTGTGTTGTAGAAATACTCGCACAAATGAATCCACTTAACCCATGCCTTTTGTTGCCCTGCAATATAGTTTCGAAGGTAACCTTCCACCCATTTATTCACTATCTCCGTCTGATCGTCGGTCTGCGGGTGGTAACTGTTGCTCGATGTAAGCTCGGTCCCACAGAGTCTGAACACCTCCTGCCAGAAGTGACTCAAGAACCGACTATCTCTATCGCTCACTATGCTCCGAGGCAACCCATGTAGTCTGAATACCTCACGGAAGAAGACCTCTGCCACCTGTGTAGCTGTGTAGGTAGTGGTAATCAGAAAGAAGTGGGAATACTTCGTCAGCCGATCCACAACTACATATATGCAATCTCATCCTTGGGCTTTAGGCAAGCCCGTAATGAAGTCCATCGATAGGCATTCCCACTTCCTTTCAGGAATCGGAAGTGGCTGCAATAATCCTGCCGGGTATGTGTTCTCCTGCTTGTTCTGTTAACAAACAGGGCATTCACGCACATACTGAAGAACTTCCGCCTTGAGACCTTTCCATGTAAATCTCTCCTAAATCTGTCTATACATTTTGAAGTACCCGGGATGGCCTACTGTAGGTACATCATGAAAGGCTCGCATGATAATGTTCTTCACCTGTGAACTTGGGATCAAATAAATCCTGTTCTTGTAAATGATCAAGTCATTCACAAGCGTGTATCTGGTGTCAATCGTCGATCCCTCAACACTGCTGGAAGCCCAAGTATCCTTGGCATACTCTGCCACAATCAAATGCCCCCAATCCTCTGTAATATGAACCATAGTGCTCAGATAAGGCCTGCATGAAAGAGCATCAGCTACTACATTTTGGGTACCTTTGATATAAGAGATATCAAAGTCATATGCCTGCAGTTTACTTACCCACTTCTGTTGACGATCATTGAGATCTCGCTGCCCTAGGAAGTGTCTCAAACTGTTGTGGTCAGTTTTAATGCAGAACTTACTACCCACAAGATATTGCCTAAATTTTGCTAAGGCATGCATTATAGCGAGCATTTCCTTATCGTAAATGTTGTAGAGTCTCTCTGGCCCTCTGAGTTTACAGCTCTCATACACAATAGGGTGCTTGTCCTGCATAAGCACTGCTCCAATTCCCTCACCTGATGCATCGCACTGAAGCTCAAAAGGCTTCAAAAAATTTGGAAGTGCCAACACTGGACACGTAGTCATCAACTCCTTAAATCTCACAAAACATTCCTGTGCCTTAGGAGTCCAACAGAATGCACCTTTTTTCAACAAGTTTTTCATAGGTGCGGCATGTTGTGAATAACCATTCACGAATCTGCAGTAAAACCCACACAAGCTAAGAAATCCCTGCAGCTGTGTAAGGTTCGCCAGAGTAGGCCAGTCTATAATAGCGCGGATCTTCTCAGGATCCATCCGCACTCCCTCTGCACTGATAATATGACCTAAGTATAACAATTCGGTCATCCCCAAATCACATTTTGAATCCTTGGTGTACAAGGATTCCCTCTCCAAAATATTGAGCACGTTCTCAAGATGAGCCAAATGCTCCTTCCAAGTCCTGCTGTAAATAAGAATGTCATCGAAGAAGACAAGTACAAATCTCCTCAGCAGTGAATGGAAGACTCTGTTCATGGTGGACTGAAATGTTGCTGGTGCATTAGTGAGCCCAAATGGCATCACCACAAACTCAAAGTGTCCACAATGACAATGGAATGCAGTCTTCTCAATGTCCTGTTCATGAACCCTAATCTGATGATATCCTTACCTTAAGTCTATCTTCGTGAAGTAGCATGCACCATGGATTTTATCAATAAGCTCATCGATACGAGGTATTGGATACCTATTTTTGATGGTCCTCTTATTCAGGACTCTATAGTCTATGCACATGCGTAGGGTGCCATCCTTCTTCTTCACCAGAACAACTGAAGAAGCGAATGGTGATTTTCTAGGTCGAATGTGACCCATAGCAAGCAACTCCTTTATCATCTTTTCTATCTCATCCTTCAACCTCTTAGGATGCCTGCAAGGAGTAATCATAACGGGCTTAGCACCCTCCTCAAGCTCTATAATATGCTCAATGCCCCTGTCTGGAGGTCTCCCTGGTGGAATATCACTGAATACCTTCTCATGCTTTACTCTCAACTGTTGTATGTCAGGATGATACTCAGTCTTCTGTTGTCCCTCCTGTATAGGTGCCAATGTGCACTCGGCAGCCCACTCTACCATGTCGTGTCGCATGAGTCTCTCCATCCGACGAAAAGAAATAGTTTTGATGTTGCTGTCCCGAATTGCCTTTAGAATATGTGTCTTCCCATCCACATCAAAATGGATCTCCATGTCCTTGAGATGAAGAGTGACTTCCTCAAGTGAATGAATCCACTTCATGCCCAAGACTAAATCAATATCCCCCATGTTTACCACGTAATAATCAACCTTGAACTCATAGTTGTTCAAGCGTAATGGGAGATCCTTAATCATGCATTCACACCTGAGAGTGTAACCATCTGCCACCTTAACCCTAATGCCTTCGAACTCCTTAGTGATGAGTCTGTGCTTCTCCACAAATCTAGCATCGATAAAATTGTGGGTGGCTCCTGTATCAAGAAGGGTAATGACCCTCTGTCCTGCCAAAACTCCATGAAGCCTGAATGAACCCTCCTGCTGAATGCTAGATAGGCGTGCCTCCTGAATCTGGAGCTCTGAATCTGCCTCTGCCTTAGGCTCTGAAGCCTCTGACTCTGACTCTGACTCCTCAGAACTCTCCTGTTGTTCAGAATTCTCTGATTCCGAATCCTCGTAGTAAGCCCACATCACTCTATTTGCCTTGCCCTTAGGCCTCAAAGGACAATCGTGATTGGCATCATAGGGACCTTTGCAGTAGAAGCAAAGCTTCTTCCTGCGTAGATCATTAAGAGCCTCTCGATCCAAAGGTGGTGCCACTGATTTACCCTTTGAATCATTCTTGAAATCTGATTTATCTTTGTTAAAATCTGATCTCTCTATATTTTTATTGAAGCCCTTATTGTCCCTGAATGAAGAATTGTTTCTGGAGTTAAACCTGTTGGATGGTGTTGCCAACTCCATGCTACGCGCCTTCTTCATGGCTTCCTGTAATGAAGGAGGATCAAAGGCTTTGATCCATCCTCTCAATGGCTCTGTCAGTCCCTCCATGAAAAGCACTACAAGTCGCCTCTCTGTAATATTCGGAACCATAACTGATAACTTCTAGAAGTCACCAATGTAAGACTCCAAACTGCCACTCTGTCGTAACTATGCCAAATCTCTGAAATAGGATTCTGGATCCTTCCTGTCAAATCGTTCCACCAATCTGTCAACAAACTCCTGATATGTGGTGATCCGATCGTGCTGAAGTGTCACCATCCCGTGGTGCCACCAGTCATAAGCTACCCCCTCAAGATGCAATGTCACATACCTGATAGCATCTCTCTCAGCCATCAGACGCAATGTGAGGAATGTGTCTAGCTTACTGATCCAGGCCTGAGCTGTAACCTTACCACTACCATTGAACATTGCTAGATTGATTCTGTTTGTAGCATGTTTTAGATCATTGTTCTGATATCTAGGTCTCCAATCCTGTCGACCTCTGTGATGTTCTCTTCTCTGTGTAATGAATATGTCAAAGGTAATCCTCTCTCTGACATCTGGTGGTACTAACTCCCACTCCTCGTTCACTGCCATAAGTGTGTCTGCGAACAACTCCTCATGCTCCTCACCTGCAATAGCCTCATCGGGCTCCTGTCTCACAAAAGTAGGCCTAGTGGGCCTGTCTGCTGTCCGTGAAACAATCCTAGGTGCTCTCCGGGATCCTGCATCACTCCTGTCCTCGTCACGATGTGGTGACCGTCTCCTCGGCGTCCCTAACCTCTGGATTTCCACTGCCAACTATTGTAGCACATCGTTGGACTGCTGTTGACCTGCTCGTAAGTCTCTGAGAGTGTCTAAAACCTCTACATCGTCCTGATCTCTAGGGTTATGAGGAATCTATGTTCTCGGAGTATCTGTTCTATCAGCCATGTTTCTCGGCTCCTGGATCGAACCCTGTTGCCTGTCAATCAAGGCTCTCCTACGAGTATAATACCTGTGAGACCCAATCTCTTGTGGCTGCATAAGATTGCTAAACCCTCAGGATGGAAAGATTTAGCTCTGATACCACTATAGAAACCCTTGTTTCCCCTGACTTCTGAAACTATGATCTTTTTGATTGTTGCGTATTTTGGTTTTTTTGAGTTTTTTGTGCATAAATGATATAGTGCGATTTTGCAAGAATTGAATATAAAATTCAAAGAAAATCATACAAATCTGGAAATGATAGAATATATTGGGAATGATTATGCCAGACTATTTAGTTATCATCTGGAATTATTACAAATAAGATCCAATAACATGCAATAAAAAAGGCAATGATATTTTGATGTAAAAACCTGATTATTGCTGCCAGTTGAAAGAATACAAATAATGGTACGGCTTCAATATAGACTGCTTCTCCCTCCGTCTAATGCTCCGGAAGTGATCCAGAGGTTTAGGCACCCAGATGAAAGAAATCAAACAACCCCAACAGAAGGCGATTTGATCAAGAATGAAGAAGTACGAATTTTATTAAAGGTACGACCCTGCTGCAGATTGGTATGACTTAGTACAATAGTCAGCAAATTAAATGGTACGGCCTTGGTAATGTCTCCAGACCTTAGGAAAAATAGGTGCCTCTGAACAACTGTCTGCCAGACGAAATACAAATCAAATCCCTGACTGATGAATACTCTGTAATGCTCTGTGATAACTCTTGAATGAAGAAATCTCTTTGTAATGCAATAGATCAGCTGGTATCTCACAGCCTCTGAATCATAACACTGAAGATAGCTCGTTCTCCAATGTCTATAGACAACAGAAACCCTAGGCTTCATTCTCTAGAAGAAGACTTGCTCAAATTTCAATATTCAATATCATAATGGCTCGATTTCCAAAGCAAAGCCTTATATTCTTTGAAAAGTGCGAATTCTCTCAAAAAGGCATCATTAAAATAATTTCGAACTTTTCACTTTTAATATTTCAATAGTTCCAAAACATTTTTAATTATAAAATTCAATTAAAAATGGTCCCTTCCATGATGGGCGATCCCCTTCAGCAATCACTCAAGTTATAATATAAAAATATTATAACTTTACAATATAAGCTCCAAAAATAATTAATATTTAATTAAATCAATTAAATATTAATATCTCCCTCAAAAAGTATCTGATTCTTGAACCATCTGAAGCTGGAAAACAAGGGAGTGATTCCTCACATGACCAGACCATACTGCTAAAAATAGCAGGGGTGCTCCGCTGAGTGCCAAATACTGCTAAAAATAGCAACTCAGGAAAATGGTGTCCGAATGAGCCCGAACGAAAGCCAACTGGTAAAATTTTGACAGTCGAAGCCAAGCCAAGCTTCATCAAGACCCTCTATCCATCCCATTAGCCTACGAAGGTCGCATAATAGGCTAATCGTGAGCTCTGAGAGATGTCAACTGGAAGGGGACATGACAGGATGACTCAAAACCTGTTGGTATTCCCACGGTAACCAGATGCAAGTGAACACAAAATGATGATTCTCCTAAGGAAAATCAAACATGATATAGGTCAATGATTGGTGGATTTCTCTACTTAACTCAGAGAAGACCAGACATTATGAATGTTGTGTGTATGGTTGCTAGATTTCAGGCTAATCCAAAAGAATCTCATTTGATTTTTGTAAAGAGAATCTTCAGGTATCTGAAAGAAACAATTGATTTTGAACTTTGGTATCCTAAGGATGATGATCTTACTTTGAATGCATACTCTGATGTGGATTGGGTAGGATATGTAGATGACAGGACGAGTACTAGTGGTGGTTCCTTCTTCCTAGGGAAGAAGTTGGTGTCTTGGTTGAGAAAAAAGAAAAAATCCATTTCTTTATCTACTGTTGAGGCAGAGTGTATTGTTGCTGCAAATAACTGTACTCAAGTGATGTGGATGAAGTAGATGCTGAAAGATATCAAAGTAGTATATGATGAACCTATTGCCATATACTGTGAAAACTCAAGTGCAATCAACATATCAAAGAATTCGGTGCTACACTATAAAACCAAGCATATATCAATCAAGTTTCACTTCTTGAGGGATAAAGTGAATGAGAAAGAAGTCAGACTGGAGTATGTGCCTACCAAAGAACAAATTGTATAAATTTTCACTAAGCTGATGCCGAAGGATACTTTTGAGTGTCTTAGGATGATGCTAGGGGTGATTACCCCTCCTGATATGAACTAGAGATGCATTTATTTGCATCAATCCATGTACTTCATAGAAATTTCCTGATCCGGATTGATGTTTTCGTGGTTGCTACTCAGGGGGAGTAGTCAGATGTACAAATATGTGGTTCAAAGCTTGTATGTGGGAAGATAATGATTATCTTTCCCATTAATGTCAAAAGGGGAGAAGAGTCATGTGAAAAGTTGTTGCTTGTCTTGGGAGAAGAGCCTTGTGGGGAGAAGACCATGTAGAAGAGGTTAAGGAAGAAGAGTCAGAATCTAAGGGGGAGTAAGTGTTGATTGAGAGTTGTGTTGATGGTGTTTTTCACATCATGTGTTGCCATCAATGCCAAAGGGGGAGATTGTTGGATGATGTGGTTGTGCTGCTGCTATGTGGTTATCATTGATGTCAACACTATTAGCATTATTGTATTGAAGGTTGTATATGTCGAGGATATTGAAAAAAATGTTAAAGGAAGAGTTGCAAATTGCTAGTGGAACAGTGAAGGTCATGAAGGTGTCTTGTTCTGTACGTTGATCAGTTGTTGTGGACTAAAGGGTTTATTGTTGAGAGTATCTAGATCATCTACCAGAAGTTTCAGAGGTTCGTGTGAAGATTTGATCGTGCTATGAACAGTTGTGTTCTGACAATATTTCTATGGGTTTTTTCAATGTTCCTAATTGAATTTTATGTGATTCTAATAATTTTTGTTGCTGCAGATATTTCTCTATTAGTTCTTGTTGTTTTTGGATGCTTCTAGATCATTCTCTATTCTTGTTGTACGTTCGCGTTGATCGATGTGCTCGTGGTGGAATATTTTTCTCATGTATGTTTGGGTTTTCATGTTCTTGGCCAACATGATGATTGTAACATGTTGTGGATCCTTGAAGATTTAAATTTGAATGTTTGGTGCACTTGAAGATATTGTTTTAGGTTGTATCATAATATTAGCTGATGGTGTTTGATCCACATTGAAAATTTACTTGTAAACTTGGGCTGACATTGTAAATATATTTTATATTTGGCCGAAAAGGTTGTTGATGTAATTCCATGTGTTGAATATATAAGAGTGACTGTTTGAGCAAAGTTAGTGTGCACAAGAGAGCGAATTTATGCCAGAGAAAGTGTAGATGTGCGAATAGTGTTCTAATCATTCGATTGCAAATCAGAGTGAGAAGAAGGTTTTCCATACTTAACTGGAACTATAATGAGGCTTGTGTAGAAGCTATTTTCTCAATTCATACCTTATGGATCTAATCCAAATCGTTGTATATTGTTGGGAAATGAGTCCTCTTGTATTTGAGCAGTGAGCTCTAGGAAGTGTGCCTAAATGCATGTGCATTCCCATTATTTTTCATTATACTTTTAACAGGGTATAATATTGTGGACTAACATCCACCGTGGTTTTTCCCCTAACAGGGTTTCCATGTAAAAAATATTGGTGTTATCTGTGTTTCTAATGTGTTGATTGTTTATGGTTCATTATTCATTCATCAGATCTAAGATTAAGCTAAGTAAAGTGTGAAGAAGATTAAATATTCTGAGACAACTGATTCACCCCCCCTCTTAGTTGTTTGTCCTTGTTTTGTCAACAAAAATTTCTCACGATGTGTTTCAATATAAAAAGACCTTAAGGTGGATTTACTAAAACATAGGTTTAGATTTTGATTAAGTTCATATTTTGGATAAGATTGATTTGGATGATTGGATGAATAATTTCTAATAGAGAAGTAGATATGTAGAAAAAGGGTGTGAAATTGTTGAATCAAGGAGCATATGTGTTGAAATATGAAAATGACTAAGAAATGACTTAATTTAGACATGCCAATTTATGGTGTGGATATATTGAAGTGGATAATGGATGCAATAAAATAGGTAGCATATGAACTAATTTATAAAATGGCTTAGACATGATTTGCAAATGTATTAAGGGATGTTTCAAATACACTAAAGGGTGACACAAATACACTAAATTGTAGACATGGGAAAAAATTGATGGATTTTGATGGAAATGATTTGGATTTATAGGGGCTGTGGACTTAGGGTGACAATTTTGAGGACGAATTAGAGGTGGATATGATAATGGAGGAAGAATGAAGGTTGGAGAAAGGGAGATTGATCAAGAACCAAGATCTTGGAAGATGATTTAATTGAATTTCATTTAATAGTTATGATAGGGTAAGTTCCTAAGAAAGGATCATTTTAGTTACCCACTTGGGATAGGCTAAGTTCTCAAGCAATCATTAGTTTTATTTATTTAGTTCTGATTGTGATCTTGAGATCTTGATTAATGATTGGATGTTGATTTTTATTTAGATATGGATGATTGGATATAAATTATTTGTATGGGTATGATCGTTGATTGGATTAGAATAAGATTAAATGGATAAATAAGACTAAGAATTGTATATGAAAAATATTTAGATTAGACTAGATAAAGTGATTTTGATATGGTTAAGGTCCTTAAATTCTTAAATATTAGGATTGATTAGGAAGACTGGGATGACAAACAGGATGAACTAGAGGAAAATGATCAAGGTTCTTTGATTAGTTTTTATGGCTTATATTGGATGATTATGGCTAAGATTGATTGGATTTGGATTGGTAGAAATGATTAGAAGAAAAGGTGGATAAGAGACTAACCCCATGGATGCATGTAGGCACCTAGGTGGATACACTGAAATATGGCACACAACCACTAAGATATGAATGGATCCGCCAAAACAAGGTTTGGGAAAAAATTATCATATGTGAAGTGCAAATATTGAGCTATGTTATAGATACACAAGTTTAGGATTCACATATGTTAATTTAGAGTTAAATATTTTGGAATATTTAAGCTAAGACTAGGTAGAGTAGATATGTTGAGTTGTGGTTCGCATATGGTGATTTGGAGTTGGACAATTTAGAGTGTTGGATTGGGTGTATTTGAGGAAGATTAGATTGGATAGAGAAATTTGGATTTCATGGAAAAGATTAACCTTTGGAATTTTTCAAAAAAAAATAATAAACAAGAAGTAAAAGGTATAAAAATGATTTTGGATCTTAAGGATTTATATTTAAGGGGTTGCACGGGTTTTGATGATGAAGACATGCTAAGCACAATAACAAGATAGATTATTTGGGTGGGTGAATCAATCCTTGTAGGACCATATATACTATTTATTAAGTGATTGGTAGTTAGGGAGTGTCAAATTGTGTGGGATCCTTTACTATTGGAGGCCAAAAGGCCTTTCCCAAAGGTGAATTCTACTTCTCACCATGCAAAAACACATTGTAACTTCCCAAGGCTAACCACTTATTGATGCACTATGAGAAAGGATAGCTAACTAGTTCTTATCTAGGGTGAGCAATGGTTTCTAGGTGTATCCTCAACATATTGAAAAGGGTACATGAGGTCAAATCAATAGATGAAAGGGAAAGCAAGTGAAAATTCCTATAAAAGAGGCTAACCCACACTTAATCTTCACCTCCTTGAGGTATGAATTTCTTTGGGGTTTACCTTGAGTGACTATATTCTACTTCTAAGATTGTGTCTTTCAATTTACACCTATGTTTTATATTCCACTAGAATATTGGAGCTGGGGTCATCCCCTAGGGAAATCAAATCCCTAGGCACTAGGCCCCCTAAAAGGATGATCCAATTAATTTTGGTCTCCCAACACCACATGAAGTGCAAGTGGAGAGCATATACATTTGGGGTTCTTGGGATAAAATGATAAAAATAAAAGAGACAAATATAATATTTTGATCTCCAAGATCACCCAAGGGTATGAAGAGAGAGAATATCCTTAAATGTGATCATAAACACAACAAACAAGATCCATTCCCATTAGAAAATAAATGTTCCTAGATAAGTTGAAAAAGATGTCTTTCATGATTGTAACTACAAATAATATGTTAGTAGTTTAGGATTTGATCTTTGAAAAGTATTACAAGCTACACACACAAGGGGTTAGACAACAAAATGATCAAATCAAATGACTATGAAACATGTTGGCATTGATAGGTATCAATGAACTAGGAAATAATGGATACAAAAAGACACAAAGTCATACATTGAAAGCTAGATGCACACATTGAAAGAAGAGAAGAGTAAAATTTTATACATATTGCAAAACCATTGAAATAAGTATTTGATACATATATATGTAAATAGGTACGCCAAAATTTAGAGAAAGGATTTTTACCTAGGCATGGAACCACTGAGATATGTCACACATATGTCAAAGTAAGAATGCATACATCTAAACATGGTATTTGAATAGAAAATGGTAAATGTTAGATAAACAAATATGTAAAGTCATTTAAGAGGAGATCTAGGTAGCATAACCCCTTAAAAAATCAAATTTTGATAAAAAAAATTTGAATATTATTTGTTAAAAAATGTGAAAAAGTAGTTTAAAATGATGAAAGTGAAACCATTGAAATACATGGTCAATATGCCAATTTGAAAGCAAGTACATTGAAATATGTTGAAATTGCAAAGATCTACACGAAAGGTATGTTAGGCCTACAAAATAAGGATTATGAGTTTGTTTACTCAACATGATGACCTATGAGATTAACCCCTTGTCAAAAAATTGACTATTGATTGACCAAAAATCACTAAAAATGTGTTAGAAGGGTTGGGAATACATACACAAAATAGGTAGTGCATACACAAACACAAAACACATATACTGAAATAGAAATGCATATGTTGAATTGTGACCTACAAGTTCAAAATATCTAAAAATAGCAGAAAATTACTAGTTATAAAAACATGGGTCCCACTAAGCATGCCGAAGTTGTGTACATGAAATTTTGAGCATACAAGAATAAGTTAAACAATATAGTATATTCTACACAAAAAATAAGCAACACTCAAGATAAAGCAAATGATTAACAAACATGATAAAAGAACTAAAGTAGCTCACTAAGCTAACCGTTGTTGCACCATGGTAAGGTAGTTGTTCTCAAGATTGATGGATGATATGGTATAAGAATTCTCTTCTCAATAGCATAAGGTTGCATTTCATGAAGTGTTGAAAATGGCTTAAGATATGAAAAAATTATTTATTTTTGTTACAAGGATTGGATAGCTATGATCAAAAGGAGAGAAATTAAGGGCTCAAATTGGTTGAGACCCTTGGGAGGATTAGAGGAGGATAAATGAATCAGGAGGTTCCAATATTGAAAGGAAATCCACGATTGTGGATTCCCTTGGAAAAGGTGGATGGTCAAGATGGAAATGGTACTTTGAGGGATTGGCAAGTACTTTGACCAATGTGACTTGCACAAAGTCCCATGCCTTACATACAAAGTGTTGGAAATAAGTCACATCTGAAAAAGGATGGACTAGTCCTATAGGGTCCAATAGTTTAGTGGTAGAGCACTCCAACAATAAATGGAGGGTCCTAGGTTTGAGTCCTAGCTAGTCCATATGAATTGTAGCTCAACATGTGGTATTATATCCAGACTAGGAGCCCCAAGCACCTAATGTGGCTTAAGGGGGATGTTGGAAATAAACCACTTCTAAAACAAAAATGAGTTGGTCCTATAGAGGCTAGAAGCTCAGTGGTAGAGCATTCCAATAGAAAATGAAAATTTATAGGTTTGAGTCCTAGTTGGTCTATATGAGTTGTAGCTCAACACAAAGGACCCATGCCTTTGTACACCTTGGAGGAATGTGCAAGATTGGAGGGAGTTGAGTAATATTTGGCATGTGAAAGTGAGGGATTGAGGGGTTAATGGATTTTAACCCACTTAATAGAAAGTGAAGGAAAAAGGGGATTAATTAAATATAAATATTTATTTAATTTTTGGGATAAGAATAAAGGACAAAAATAATTATTTAAAATTAGTCTATCTAGCCTATCTAAGTTAGACTATAAAACATGTATGATTAAATGATTTTTGCTAGCAATGGGGTACAAATGAATAGTGATGAAAAGTGATTTTATTAATTAAATAATAAAATAGTATCTAATTAATAATGGGATGTAAATTGGATAATTAATTGGATAAATAAGGATCTATTCAATCAAATATAAAGGAAATGGTCAAGTTATTAGGTGATTGAAGATGTGTTAATTTTATGTGTCTATAAAAAGATATTATATGATTTCATATGCCTATTTATAATTTTAATATCAAACATCCAAGATAACCTTGGATTCTTAGCAATTGCAAGATCTCTGGACTTGCTTGGATGCTAAGACATAACATATCAATTATAACCAAGTTGTCTCTTTATGGCCTTACCTTTTGATGCAAGAGATATGGTAATAGAAACAATCACAATAGGTCTAGAAGCCACAATCATCATCTGGGATGGATCCATGCAAATGATCCCCCTTGTTCTAATAAGCAAAGTGGTGTGGTACTGAATTCTCATATTCATCGGTAGAGCTTCATATCAAGATACTTAGCCTAAGTATTGGGAAATTAATATGCACACATTGCATTACATTAGATTTGTCCCCAAATACTCTCCATATTAAGTGTCAAGGAAAAAATGCAAATTGTAATATCCAATTTTAAACTTATTAAGACAACTCTAATGAACATTTTTTATGTTTATGTGGCTCATACTTTTTCGATATACAATTTCATTGCTTGGTAGACATTTCTACATATTTGGGACATTAGCATTTTTTATGACCTAAATATTGACCTGTCTTGTAGCCTAAAATTTTGTAGATTCTCTTAGTAATAAATTCTATTGGTGGTAACACATATATCCTATTATTTAAAAAACCACTACCATATTGCACACTTTTGTAATGTAATCTATGGAATTATTCTATAATTATTTTTATTATTAATGACAATGGAATTGCTTTCATTCAAATGTTTCATAGTATTATATTGCATAGATACAATATTCATTTATAATTTTAAGTACACCTTGGAACCTTGGGTGTGATACTATTAGTGATAGTTACAAAGTGATCTTTTTTTACAATGTACTTCATAACAAATTCCATTCTTCTATTGAAACATTAAATGCTCATTATAAAGATGTATACTGACTTGGAAATGTATGTTTTGTTATAATTGTAAAGTTGTCAAATGAATGAACATGAGATGAAGAATCAAAGTTCACCACTCTAGATTCTTTCCAAGAAATTATTTTCCATGCCTTCACTTTATACAAACATTATGCTTATGATAACATTTTGAATTTTTAAAAAATGAACAAAAAAAATTGTTACTCACATGAATCAAAAGTCTTTGGACATTATTAAATTGAATCACCTATTATAAAATCTTGGCATAAAACAAGTATGCAATTTCAACATTCTTAATGTAGTTGTTATTAGGGATTCTAAACAAACATCATATTGAATTTTAGTCTTCTCTAGCATTTGTGAGGCATGTAATTAATGAAAAATTATTCAATTCCTATCTTATCCAATGTAATTTAATTTTACTTCCATTTGCTAAGTTTTCGACAATTGAATAAACATAGTTGTAATATTTGTTTCAAACTTATAGATGTTCATGTGAAAGCTGACAAATGCATGATTCTATGAACAAGAATCACCATTTCATGCGCACATCAATAGAGCCATTCTAATTAAAAGCAAAACCAGAAATGCAAAATTCTAAACTACAGAAACAACAAAAATGCTTTTAAAAGAAATCAGTCTCCATTGGCATCCTAACACCAAGGTCTTGTTCATGCACTTTTCCTCTCAGATTTGGCAAGCATAGGTGCATCAAGAGGCAGTTGGTGAATGGATTAATGCAAAGATGTAAAGATGATATGAGTGTGCAAATTTGTGAGGGTGAAAATGAGAGAGGAATCCCATTTAAATATGCATTTTTGAGGATGGAGAGGTGTTTGAGAGGGAAATATGGGATAAAAGGTTTGCAAGAGGGAAATTTAAATATCCCACATTATGTAATTAAATGAAATGCATGTGAGTGAAAATGATAAAAGAGGAGAGACAAATGCATGGTGAGGGGTTTATGAATAATGAAACTAAATAAAATGATTAAATGGATTTAAAATGAAGAATGAAAATGATTAATAATGATTTAATGTTGATTTAACAGAATACGGATATGTAAATGATTGTTATGACATGATTTTAATGATTTAATGACGATTTATGAAAACAATTTATGCAATGAAAATGATTAACGAGAATGATTTATGCTATGAACAACTGCGAACAAATGGTGAAATGATATATGGATAATCGTAATTAATGATTTATTATGAAACGGTTCATGAATGATCATGAAACAATTTATGAATGATCATGAATTGATTATGATTTATTATGCAAATGCATTATAGTTATTTAATATTTTAATGATCTAATGATTTAATGAAATGCAATATGAAGTGAATAGTTCATGTAAATTAAGTGATTTAATGTAAATATTATGATAATTAGTTTATTATGAAACAATAGTTGATGATTATGATAACGGATTTATTATGATATGAACGATAATGAACGATAATGAACGATTATGCTTTATTATGGAAACATATGTGAACGATAATGTAGACAAACATGCACGTTTATGAAACGGATATGAATGTTTATGAAATGGATTATGAACGGGAATGATTGCTTATGCAAACGGTTAATGAATGACCATGAGACGGTTTAATGACTTGATGAAATGCATGAATAGAAGAAAGTATTGAATGAATTGATTAAGTAAATAATAATATCTATTTAATCAATAGATGAATATCGCGACGATTATGAGGACAAATTTGAGTGTCTACAGTTCCCATTGTGTTTCTCTAAAATTCCCCTAATCCTTTTGAATTTCACTTGTTTTAAACCCATTGTAACTCCTAACACTTACATAATGCCCTATTTAGCTCTCTCCCAACCACCTTCAAACTTCATCTCATTAGTATCAATTTAGTAATCTCATCATGCACAATTTTGTTATATAATGAATGTGCAATTATAATGCAATGTAATTTTATATTTTTATATATACATTTTTTTTCTCTTATCTCTAACATCAGTTTGTAAATCTCACTATGAAAATTTATCAAGTACCACACACAAATACTAACTACAACATAAACACAATTGTAGTTTTTTTTGCTTTGTCATATATAATTTATAATAGTTTATTTCTAATTAAAACCAAATGGATTGAAATCAAATCAAATAAAATAAATCTATGAATTCACAAAACTATTAACTATCTCACCAAACAAAGGGATGTGTAAAAACATTAGAAATATCTAAACATAAACGAGACAAAATATATATACACTTACTATAATGAAATAACTTGCACAAGAGAAGAATATAAGAGCAATAATATGTAAATAATTGATAGTATTAAATAATAAGCCACTTAGGGAAAACTTGCAAAAGTCTTTAGTAAAAACAAAATTCACAATATGTTGATAACAAACTAACCACTACCCCACATATACACCAAACTTATGCCTTAGAGGCCACCCAAGCCAACCTAACTACCTATATTCAACTATAAAAATGGTCATTTAACAAAGTTATTCTAGCCACAAGTTGGTTACACATATCCCCATGTATCATATAAGTTAAGGGCATAATACTTATATAAAATTACAAATAGTTACCTTGATATAGGCAAAAGATAATATAATTAATCCAAACAAAAGAACTAGACAAAATGGCTAAGGTAATTGTAAGCCCTCCTCTCCCATTTCCTATTGATCAAGTATCTTTTCATTTACTTGAAGTATTTCTCACCTTTGTTTTTTAAACCCCTTCTCCACCTCCTCAAGCTTTTCATTTCATATGTATGTAGATTTCATGAAAAAATTCGATCAAATGCCCCTAACAATGTATATAAGTAGTGATCTACATTGCTTTGTATACATCAAATCTCATGAAGCCAACAACATGGTCTACCTTACCAAATACTCAAAACACCACAAAATAAAACTTTCTAAAAACTGAAAAATAAAAACTTTTGGTTTTGTCCTCGAGCTCATGAAGCCTAGAATTGGATCAATGACTTCTTTAGGCCCTTTAGACCTTCTCACTCTCATGACACGTGATTCTTTTTGGGGATTGGTCTAATCTCCCTCACAAGTTTACCTAGATATGACACACTTTTAAGGTGGAAATTTTATTCAGTATTTAGAAAGATAGAAATGTTGTGTTGTTTAATCGCAATACTGCTGATAAATCCTTTGCTTTGTATACTAAAGTTATGATTTCCTCTAATGTTCTACAAATTTAGGTGCAAGCTAGTAAAGTTGCACTTGAAGTTTTGCATCTCCAAGCACTGTTGGACCACTAAAGTAATACCCCTTGCAATGTTGACCAAGTTCCTCCTGACTCTACTTCTCATGGTTGTCAACATGGACATAGCCACTCTTCTAAATGGGACACTCAAGGAGATCATGAGTCTCACTCTCATGGTCTTGTGCTGCAAAATCCCAAGGGCAATGTTGCTCGTGGAGGATGGCCTTAATCCTCACGTCTGCCTTCTCCTCAATGGGACACTGGTTGACTGGACATCGACAAATTTCCCTGTGTTGCTTGCCATCTCCCCAATTCACACCAGCCGCCTTCAGAGGAGAATGCAAAAGACGATGCTCCCACTGGTTGGGAGAAAATTGATGACTCTACCCTAGTGATGTTTGGGGAAATCCTAATGATAAAGATCCTCTCCCGCTTGGCATAGCCATGGTTAGATATTTTTTGTTAATATTATTTTAAGGCTAAGCCTTTTTGTTGGACTCATGAATGTGCTTCTCTACCACCATCCCTTTTTATTGAATATTGTACTATTTTTCTTAAATTAGTGGAAAGTTTAAATAAGATATATTCATAAAATAAATAAATAAAACCTTCTCGCTTTATTATTACTGCAGTTCTAACATGGGGCACATTATCATAGTGCAAGCCTATTTTCAGATTCTTTCATTTAGCATTACCAATAAAGGGCATTCTCCTTGTTTAAAGTGATGGAAGTGATTCACATTTTTAACAATAATTTCTCTTGCAACAATCTTGAAGATAAATTTTGTTGCAGTGTGGCAAAACACATACCCTTCTAGGGGCATGTTTAATGAACCAAATGCAATTGCCAGACTTTTCACTAAGGTATGAGATAATTTTTCTTCCTTCCCTTCCACATCATTGAATTAATGGCTAAATCTGAAAAAAGCCCTGCTGCCTTCATCTCCCAAGCCAATTTGTCCAACTTTACATGGATCTTATGTGTCTATGGATATGATCTGTCTCCTGCTGAAAAAACATGTACCAATTTTTGGCCTCAAGTCCAACTAAATCCAGGGATCTTTTTAATTCCTCTATCTCTCATCAAAAACTCTGCTGCCTTCATCTCCCAAGCTAGTTTGTCCAACTTCACATGGATCTCATGTGTCTATGGATATGATCTGTCTCCTACAGAAAAATCGTGTACCAATTTTTGGCCTCAAGTCCAACTACATCCAGGGATCTTTTTAATTCCTCTATCTCTCATCAATCTCCTTACCATTTGAACCTCACTCCACCAGCCCACCTCTGCATAGATGTTTGAGAGAAGAACATAAGTTGCATCGTTTTTGGGATCCAAATCAAAAAGCAGTGTCGCTGTGAATACTGCTAAGCCTATATTCAAATGGGATCTACAGGCACCAAGAAAACATATCCACACAACCACCACAGGTTTAACTGGCATCTTGATGATAAAGTTTAGGGTGTCCTCAAGATAGCCAGCACGCCCAAGAAGGTCAACCATGCACACATAATGATCAACTGTAGGTCTTATGCAAGAAAGGTTACTCATGTGATTGAAGTATGTACATCCCTCATCCACTAAACCTGCATGGCTGCATGCACATAGAATACAAGCAAACGTTGCAGAATTTGGCTTTACGCCTGCCGATTGCATTTGCTTGAAAGTTTCTAAAGCCTTTTCAACAAACCCATTCTGTGCGTACCCTGCAATCATTGCAGTCCATGTGATGACATCTCTTTCAATCATTCTGTCAAACAGTTCACGTGCATTGTCTATGCTTCCACATTTGGCATACATGTCGACCAGAGCATTTCCAACTATAATGTGTGACAAAAATCCCCCTTCCATTATACTTTGATGGATGTCCATACCCTGTACTAAAGCTCCCATTTTGGCACAGGCAGGGAGGATGCTGGCAAAGGTTGTGGAATTTGGCTTTACACCTGCCAATTGCATTTGCTTGAAAGTTTCTAAAGCCTTTTCAGCAAATCCATTCTGTGCGTAGCCTGCAATCATTGCAGTCCACGAAAACACATCTCTTTGAGGCATTCTGTCAAACAGTTCACGTGCCTTGTCTATGCTTCCACATTTTGCATACATGTCTACCAAAGCAGTTGCAACGACAATATTTGACAAGATTCCTCTATCTTTCATGCTTTGATGGATGTCCATACCCTGTTCCAAAGCTCCCATTTTCGCACAGACAGGGAGGACGCTGACAAAAGTTGTCAAGTCTGGTTTTATACCTACCAGTTTCATTTGTTTGAAAGTTTCTAAAGCCTTTTCAACAAATCCATTTTGTGCATATCCTGCAATCATGGTATTCCATGTGACCACATTTCTTTGAGGCATTATGTCAAACAGTTCAACTGCCTTGTCTATGCTTCCACATTTTGCGTACATGTCTACCAGGGCAGTTGCAACTACAACATCCGACAAAATTCCTCTATCCTTTATGATTTTATGGATATCCATACCCTGTTCCAGAGCTCCCATTTTGGCGCAAGCTGGGAGTACGCTGGCAAATGTAAACTTATCAGGTTGGAGACCTGTTTGTTGCATATGGTGAAACAGTGTGACTGCCTCCTGGGAACGTCCACGTCTTCTGTACGCTGCAATAATCGTATTCCATGAAAAACTGTCTCGTTCTTTCATGAGGTCAAACACTTTACGAGCATCAACCAAATTTCCGCACTTGCCATACATGTAAATAAGCTTATTATGAAAAGTTTTGCATGTAGCAAATGCAAATGAAAGAGTGGACATTTTTTCCCTGGGAAAGCGCGTTCTTGAGAATACAGATCTCCAATAATTGGCAGAATGCGCAACGCCTCCTCCAACTGGCCCTCTCTACATGATGTTGTGAGATCGAGATGAGAAGTGGATATCAATCGCATTTTGTGATTGTGGTTGGAATATGGAAAATGTGCAGCGATATTGAGTCCTCTACCACACTGGCATTGCTAGTGGTTCCCCTGCGAGCAATTTCTCTTACAAGTCTTTAATGCCCTTCTTTCAAAAGCAAGTTTCAAAGTAAATGAAAGCCTTCGAAAGTAACCTATCGAGTGCCATATTTCGAAACCAAACAAACATCAACAGTTGAAAACACCCAGAGTATTTTAGGAAAGGTTTTGGGTAAAAAGGAAAAGTGTGTTCATTTCAAAATCACTTATATTTTTTCTTATGGATCTCTCCTCTTCTTGTTTGAAATTTAAATTTTACATTTCAAAGAATTTTATTTGAGATTTTCTTGGTTTGGAAGATAGAAGTGAATAAATTTTTGGAGCTTATGACTTGAGTGAAGGTGCAACATCAAAGGTTCATCTCCATTGGAGTGTGTTTGGATTGGAGGCATTTTTATTTAAATTTCATGTCTTATGTGATCGAATATTCATGCTTTGGACACATGTATCTTATATTTATACATGTGACATTCATTTGTGTAAGATATATGTGTGGGGATCATTAAATTGTGTGTTGAACAATTTCACATTATGTCTTAATATTTCAAATTTCAGTCTGAACGGGTAGTAGAGTTGGCTTGGGTAGTGGGTTTGCTCCCCATTGGTCTCTCGGTTTGACTCCACTCCCAGGTTTAAGAGGTGGGACTTCTTGCCGGCAGGGGATCTCACCCGCAGGGGAGGGTTGTTGGGTTGGGTCGCGAGGACACCCCATTAGTATTATATTCAAAAAGATAATATTAGAAATTTAAAATTTAGTTGGGTTTTTATCTTTTTACCATGAAAATTAAAAATTACATTTTTTATTTTTCTTTATAAAGAAAAATTGGAATTGCAAACTTGTTTGTGTATTTTATTTAATGGGATTAAAATTATATAGTGGAAATAGGATATGGTATTATATGAACATATGTGTGCTATTATAAGACCTATTTTTAATTTCTTGTTTGTGTTGCATATTTATCTATGCGACCTTCGTCGATGAGGATTCTAGGTTTGGATGGAGTTGACTCTTGTGGAAATTTTTTTATAATAAAAATTATATGATGAGGCAAATGAGAGGTAAAAATAAAATAATACATAAAATAAATGGGGCCACACATTTATCTTAGCTATTATTTTATTTTTAGGAGTTATTTCCATTGCATGCCTTGTTGCACATTGTGAATGTGAAATCAATGTGTGTGCTAGAGTGGGCATTTGATTCAAACTTATTATGTGGTATAAGGAAAAAATTGTATGGCCAATGAAGTTATTTTTTATGCTAAATTTCTTGATTCAAATAATTTTTGAACATGTATAATAAGAAAATTATTCCCTATTTGTGAAGGTTGCTATAGGCTTGCCTAGGCCTACCGCTTTGTTTGTTTTTAGGGTTTTCATACCGCATTTCATTCATTTGATGTGGTAATATAGTTTTTGAGAGTTTAGGATTTTTTAGGTACATAGAAAACCCTTTTTCATGCTTCAAGATAAATTTCTATATCTTTGGGAAGTCCATTATTTATTTGAGGCCCTTTTATAGGTTGTGGGTTGCTCATTTTACTAGGGGCGATCTACCTTAACAATATGGGTCTTATTTTCATATAAATTATCTAGGAAGGCCAAGGGTGACCTAAGGATGTTAGAGGTGATTTGGGCTATCATTATGGATGACCTAGTAAGTATATTATGCACTTTTTAAAGAAAATTTCCTAAAGAAGAATTATTCCTTAGGTTTTTCATTGATTTTATATTATCTAATTTTGGGTGGTGCCTTACATATTTGGGGTTTATTTATTTGTGTTGGGAATCATGCCTAGTGTCAATATGACTAGCATAGAGTGTGTAGGGTGATGTCTTAGATCTCTCTATAATCCTATATTAGGTCTCTTCTACACTTGTAAACCCTAGTTAGTTTGGACATTATCTAGTTCGAATCAATCAATCAATCAATCTATCAATAAATATACATACATACATACATACATACATACATACATACATACATACATACATATATATATATATATATACATGCATATATATATACATACATACATATATATACACACACACATATATATCTTTGTGTGTGTGTTTTTATATTTTTATATTATTAAAATATTTAATGTAATATTAATGGTCATCTTAGCTTTAGTTAGTCATTAGTTTACTTTAGTTAACTTAGTTAACGTTTAGTAACTTCTGTTTACACTTGAGTGGTTTTAACATCTTTCAGTTTATTGCTTTAGTTTGTTTCTGTTAACGATTGTTTCTTTTTAGAAACATTGTCTTCTAATTTTCTTTATTAAGGAGCTTTCATCTCCTTTTGTAAATACGCAATTATGAATAAGAATAATTTTTTTATGGTATCAGAGCTTTAGGCTTGACCTTAGATTTTTTTAGTTGATTTTTTTAATAATAATAAAAAAAATTAGAAACTTTTGAGAGTCGAAAGTTAAGATTTTGTGATATTTTTTTAAGGTTTCGAGTTGGAAATCACATCTTCTCTTTGATACTAGATTTTTGAGGGTTTTCTTCATCAGAGATCATATATTTTACCATCTTAGAATCACGGTTTTTCATAGAAAAATTGCATGGGTCTTTTTTTGTAGAAGTTCGCGACTTGTTTCTGTGTAAAATTTTGTGTTTTCCAAAATTGTGAGGGCTTTTCTGATCACTATGATTGTATTTGGAACATGTGCAGGCTTTGAAAAATCACGGATTTGGAATATAAAGGCTCTTATTCCTTGTGAAAATCATGAATTGAAGAATTTTGGCAGATTTTTGCAAAGGGTAATCATGACTGATGGGATTTTTCATGTTGAATTTTTTATCTTCTTTGTTGGCCCTTTTTTAGCATTTGATCTAGAGTCACATTTTTTAAAAACCAATCGTGTTCCTCTTTTTGAGATGAGTTGTGAGACCCTAGTTTTTCTTACTAAAATTCATGAAGCTTTTTATGCCACTTCTGGAAAAATTCGTGTCGGGTTTTGAGCATGCATCTAGCCTTTTTTGACGCGTTTCTAGGTATTTTTCTATCGCACCTCTTGTCTTCTAATTGTGTCATTTTTTTCGTTCATTATTATGGAGGTTCTTTGGGCGATTTTCAAAATCGTGGCTCTATAAGGTAGTTAGGGTTTGTGAATTTTCAAGTTCCTAATTTTCCAGATTTCATGGTAGCCTGAAGGGTTGATTTTTGAACCATTTATGACAATTTTTTTGGGAAAAATAAAAAATTCTTCAAAGAGTTTTTCAAAACTTTTTTCTAGAAATAATTTGCTATAAGAGTTTTTGAAAAAATTTCTATAAAAATTTTGCTAAAGTTTTTTGAGGATTTTTCTTCAAAAACTTACTTTTTTAGAGTTTTCTAAGGTTTTTTGGAAAATCTTATAGTTTATGAACCTTTTTTTAGACAATTTTTTAAAAATCGTGAGTTGTGTTAGCTGATTGTCTAGAGTTTGTGCCAGCTGATTACAGTGTTACCTCATTTTTTGTGCTTTGGAGAATGAGAGGGATGGTGTCCTTTTCCAATGTTATATTGGAAGATACATAGAGGTTCAATGGAAAGAATTACAACATGTGGAAGCAGAGGATGCTTACTATCTTTGAGTACCGGTGTCTAGATGCACTTGTTCTAGGTACAAGATTTCATCCTATTGTTGTTGGGAAGGATCAGGACAAGTATGATGGAGGTAATAGGTAGGTAGTTATGCTTCTAAAATTATCTATCACCGATGAGATGTTACTAGAAATACCATCTGGTAAATCTGTTGCGGAGATCTGGAAGCGTTTGAAAGATCTTCATGAGACCTCTAACAAGGGAAGGGATTTCTTCCTAAAGAATATGTTGTTTTCCATTGTGATGGATGACCAACTATCTTTGCAGGAGCACTTCACGAAAATCAAAGATATTTGTGACCAACTGGAGGCCATTGATCATAAGATGGAAGAGGAGGATATGGTGGTGATCACTTTGAAAAGTTTTCCACGTTTCTATGAGCACTTCATCAAAATGCTCAACATTACTTCCACCATTGTTGACTTGAAGTTTGATGAGTTGTGCAACAAGCTTTTGCAGCAGGATAGGTGGAGGAAGCAGTTTGGGAGCAATAGTGAGTCTCCTAGTTTTGAACAAGCATTTACTTCCAAGGATGTTGGCAAAGGAAAGTCCACTCAGCAGAAAGGACAGGGTGATTTAGAGGAGGGCTCCAAGAAATTTATTACTTGCCATTACTGTGGGAAGATTGGTCATATCCAAAAGTTTTGCAAAAAGCAGTTGGTTGATGAAAAGTCCAACTAGGAAAAGTCTCAACAAAGTGCTCAAGTGGCAGAGTATACTGAGCACAAGGAGTCTGCATATTATGCATTTTGATGACCAACACACCATCTAAATATGGGTAGACTTATGTTTTGTTTGTAGGATGACAATTAAGGGAGGGTATTAAAATATTTAATGTATTATTAATGGTCATCTTAGCTTTAGTTAGTCGTTAATTTACTTCATTTAACTTAGCTAACGTTTAGTAGCTTTTGTTTACACTTTAGTGGTTTTTGCATCTTTCAATTTATTGCTTTAGTTTGCTTCTGTTAATGATTGTTTCTTTTTAGAAACATCATCTTGTAATTTTCTTTATAAGGAGTTTTCGTCTCCTTTTGTAAATATGCAATTATGAATATCAATAATCTTTTCACATACATACATACATAGATACATACATACATACATACATACATACATATATATATATATATAAACATATACATTTACATATACATATACACATACATACATACATACATACATACATACATACATACATAAATACATTTATAGGTCATTTATTTACAACCTTGTAGGTGTTGGAAATAGGATGTCATTTAATTGCAATCCTAAACATTATTTATTTTATACATCTCCTAAGTCTTAAATAATCATGTTAATTGACATTTGTAATTAATTCTAAATGATAGGAACATGTGAGGGCATCCAAGATGAGTTCCTAAATAATAGGAGCACATGGGGCACCCACATGGAAGGTGGAAACCACCTTGAGTTTAGTTAACTATTTGGAGAAAAAGATAACACTTCTGCAATGCATGCAAAGATCCTAGAAGTTAGGGATTAATGTTTACATGCATGAAGTCCAGTTCAGATCAGTTTAGTATCAGTTTAGTATCAGTTTAGTTCAGTTTAGTTTAGTTCAATTTAGTTCAGTTATGGTTCAATTATTTTCAGTTGCATGTAGTTAGTTTCAGTTGAATGCTAGTTGACTTCAGTTAACTTGGAATGCATGACTAAAGACTTGAGTTGCATGAGAGATAACAGGTGACTACTTTTAGTTAATAGGGGACGATCATTCTTGCATGAATGGTGGAGAGATATGTTTCAGTTAACAGAGATTGACTTGGATCTACCTTGGGTGCCCAAGTTTGGCATCTTGGAGTTAACACTTTTATATGTTAAGATATTTCAGAAGGCTGAGTTAAGGGGGCCCATTCTTGGGCACCAAATTTGAGGATAATTTTTGAAGATATCTTTGGAATAAAGGTTGAGTTATGACTTTATTTTGGGACGGCCAAATGGATGAAGTTGATTTGACATTGTTTTTCACAGTTGAACTCTACTTGCAAGAGATAAGCATAGGTTTTTGGTGATAAGCTTTGAGCTTTGTAATTGTAACTCTTTGGAGCTTACAAAGTTGATTATTGCATATTTATCTCAAGCAAGTTGAAGAGATTTTGTATCAATTTTTATTGTAGGTTGTGAAGAAGATTTGTTGAGGGAAAAATAAGCATCTCAAGCAAGGATTGGAATTATTGTAATATTATTCTGAGATTAAATAATACATTGATTCTTGGTGGAGTTTTTTCCCGAAAGGGTTTCTCCACAGTATATGTTGTGTATCTTCTATTCTTCTATCTAATTCTTCTACAACCTCCTGTCTTCATTCTATTAATGATAAAATGAATTAATCAGATTAATCACCCACAAAGAATACATATTTAGATCAGCAATCATAAAGCTTTACAAAGTATTAAGCTACATAAACACCTCAATTTTCAACAGTTCGGTTGTGACAATTTGGCTTTCCATGACACATCTAATATACACATTTAAATCAAAATATCATGATTGTAAATGAGATAGAGTTAAACATGAATTTAAATTCAAAAATTTATGCATTGGATTTAATCAAATCTCTTAGACTTTTCTCAATTGTTATATTCAACACAAGTAGAATTTGTAAACAACTGTAGAAATTTGATTTCACAATCCTATTTAAAGTTAGTCACTCAAGTCTTTAGTTTATATCCAATATCAATGAATTAGATAAAAGCCTTGATTTAGATTGAATACTTAGTTCATATTCTAGTAAATGCATTAAGCATGATAAATTTTAAATTTTCATGACTTAGGTAGTTCTCGAGCCTTCCTATCAAACTACTTTGAGAAAGGGGTGTTGGGTTTTGGATTGTCACATAAACTATCTAGGTTAAAATATAATGTATTATAAAATAATTAAACTTGATCAACTATTCCTTAATTTGGCTTGATTTAATCTTCAACTTATAAGTTGAGCTTCTCCATATTTTGGAGACAAGTTGTTACCATTCACATATGTTTTGACATATACAATTCTATATTAATTAGGGGAAAGTAGAAATTATCATTTTACTAATTTTCTTAATGATTTTCTTGTATTCTATGTTGAAAGACTATTATGCGATTTCATATGCCCATTTATAATTTCAACATCCAACATCCAAGATGGCCAATGAATCTTAACATTTGCAAGATCTCATTGTAAAGGGTTTTGGGGCCCCTTCAAAACTTGTTTTGACTTTAATGAAAAACATTTGCAAGATCTCTAGAGTTCCTTGAATGCCAAGGCCAAACACATGAACTGTGACTAATGCAACTCTTTATGTCCTTATTTTCCCATGCAAGAGATGTGGGAATAGAGGCAAATAGAATAGCTCTAGAAGCCATCATCATTGTATAGGATGGTATTCTTGCAAATGGTCTCCAATGTTCTCATAAGTAAAGTGTTGTGGCACCAAAGGACAATCATTAGTACTAAATTCTCATATTCATTGGTAGCGCTTCATGTTAGGACACTTAACCTGAGAATGAGAAGATTAAAGAAGAGGCACTACACATACTTGACATTGGATGAGATCAGCCCCCAAATATTCTTTCTACTAAGTGTGAAGGAAAGGATGTAAACTGTAATCTCTGATTTCAAACTTATTAACTCTAATCAAGCTTTGTGATGTTTATGTGGCTTATACTTTTGTGATATATAATGTCATCACTTGGTAGACATTTTCACATATTATTTAGGAGATTAGCATTTTTTATGACTTAAATATTGACCTATCGTGTAGCCTAGAATTTCATAAATTTTCTTAATAATTTTTTTGTCGATTGTGACATACATATCCTATGGTTTAAAGAAATGTTACCATATTGCCCACTTTTGTAACAAAATCTATGCGATTATTTTATAATTAATTTTTATTATTAATGACAATGGAGTTACTTCCATTCAAATGTTCCTATACTATTATAATGCATACATATATATATTCATTAATAAATTTAATTGTACTTGGGACCTCAAGTGTCATACTATAAGTGATACTTACAAAGTGATTTATTTTTACAAGAATTCATATCAAATTCGCTTCTTCTATTGTAAGCATCAAATACACTCATTATAAAATTTTTACAATGACTAAGAAATGTATTTTTCTATATAGCCAAAAGTTGTCAAATACATTTACACAAGAAGAAAAATTAAAGCTCGTCACTCTAGATTCTTTCCAAATAACTTTTTTTCCTACTTTCATTGTGTACAAACATGTATGCTTATGGTAACATTCCAACATTTTAAAATCATCTAAATAAAAATTGTTAGCCACATGACTAAAAAATATTTCAACATTATGAATTGAATCCCCTATTATAAAATTTTGACCTTAAACAAGCATGAAAATTCAAGATTCTTAATGTAGTTGTGATTCAGAATTGTAAACAACCATTAAATGTGGTATATGGAATTTAGTATTCACTAATATTCACTAGGTATGCAATTAGTGCAAAATTGTTCAATTCCTATCTTATCAAATGGAATTTAACTTTATTGCTATTTGTTAGGTTTTTCATAAGTAAATAAAATAGACAATTTGACCTTATTATGAATATAATTGTAATATTCTTTTCAACCTATGGATGTGTCCCATTGTGTCTTGGAATTTTCTCTAATGCTTTAAATTATCTCTTGTTTCAAGTCTATTGTCACTCCAAACAGTTATAAAATAATGTATTTAGTTCTCCTGAACACATTCAAACCCTTGTCTCATTGCGCATATAACATTACATAATTGAATCTAAAATATGTAAATTTAATCTCGAATGGTTACCTAGACAAGGACAAAATAATACAATTAATCCAAAGAAAAGCACTGTACAAAATGACAAGGGTAATTAAGAGCCCTCCTCTACCATTTTCTATTGGCCAAGAGTCTTTCCATTTACTCGTAGTGTTCCTCACTTTGTTTTTTACCCTTTCTCCACTTCCTCCTCCTGCTTTTCATTTCATACATTTGAAGATTTCATGAAAACAATTCAATGAAACATCCATGCTATCATAAAACAAATGTTTGACATATATCCTAGCAAGTATATAAGCAGTGATCTGCATTACTTAGCACTGTACAAAATGACAAGGGTAATTAAGAGCCCTCCTCTACCATTTTCTATTGGTCAAGAGTCTTTCCATTTACTCGTAGTGTTCCTCACTTTGTTTTTTACCCTTTCTCCACTTCCTCCTCCAGCTTTTCATTTCATACATTTGCAGATTTCATGAAAACAATTCAATGAAACATCCATGCTATCATAAAACAGATGTTTGACAGATATCCTAGCAAGTGTATATAAGCAGTGATCTGCATTACTTTCTATACATCTAATTTTATGAAGCCAACAGCATGGTATACATTGCCAAATATTGAGAAAAAAAAAACTTATTAGAAACTGAAAATAAAACCGTGTCCATTCATTATTAACGCAGATCAAAATGAGATGTTAACTTCACCAATAATCTCCACAAGAACATTCTCCATGTTTAAAATGATGGAAACGGTTCACATCTCTCACAATAATTTCTCTTGCAACAATCTTGGAGATAAATTTTGTTGAAGTGTGGCAATCAGTACATACCCTAAGGTTCTTGACTACTCTAATAGTTGTTCCAGGAGGCGTGTTCAACAAACCAAATGCGATTGCCAACTTTTCGCTATGATGACAAAGAAATACTTCTTTTTCTTCCTCTTCCACATCATTAAGTAAATGTTTTGAATCTGAAAAATAACCTGCTGCCTTCATCTCCCAAGCCAATTTCTCTAACTTTGCATAGATTTCCTGTGTCTGTGGATGTGATCTGTCTCCTACACAAAAAGCATGTACCATTTTTTTGCCTTCAATCCAACTGCACCCAGGTATCTTTTTAATTCCTCTATCTTCCATTAATCTCCTTACCATTTGAACCTCACTTCTCCTGCCCGCTTGTGCATAGATGTTTGAGAGAAGAACATAAGTTGTAGCATTTTTAGGATCTAAATCAAAAAGCAGCGTCGCTGTAAATACAGCTAAGCCCATATTCATATGTGATCTACAAGCACCAAGGAAACACATCCACACAACCACCACAGGTTTAATTGGCATCTTAATGATAAATTTTAGGGTGTCCTCAAGATAGCCAGCACGGGCAAGAAGGTCAACCATGCACACATAATGATCAACTGTACATGTAATGCTATAAGAGTTAGTCATATGATTGAAGTATGTACAGCCCTCATCCACTAAACCTGAATGGCTGCATGCACATAGAACACAAGCAAAGGTTGTGGAATTTGGCTTAACACCTGCCAATTGCATTTTCTTGAAAGTTTCTAAAGCCTTTCCAACAAATCCATTTTGTGCATATCCTGCGATCATTGCAGTCCATGAAATGACATCTCTTCGAGGCATTCTGTCAAATAGTTCGCATGCTTTGTCTATGCTTCCACATTTTGCATACATGTCTACCAGAGCATTTGCAACTACAATATCTGACAAAAGTCCTCTATCCTTCATATTTTGATGGATTTCCATACCCTGTTCCAAAGCTCCCATTTTGGCACAGGCAGGGAGGATGCTGACAAAGGTTGTCAAGTCTGGGTTTACACCTGCCAATTGCATTTGCTTGAAAATTTCTAAAGCATTTTCAACACATCCATTTTGTGCATATCCTGCAATCATGGCATTCCATGAGACTACATTTCTTCGAGGCATTTTGTCAAACAGTTCACGTGCCTTGTCTATGCTCCCGCATTTTGCATACATGTCTACCAAGGCAGTTGCAACTACAACATCTGACAAAATTTGTCTATCCGTTATACTTTTATGGATGTCCATGCCCTGTTCCAAAGCTCCGATTTTGGCACAGGCAGGGAGGATGCTGGCAAGGGTTGAGGAATTTGGCTTTACACCTGCCAATTGCATTTGCTTGAAAGTTTCTAAAGCCTTTTCAATAAATCCATTTTGTGCATATCCTGCAATCATGGCATTCCATGAGACCACATTTCTTTGAGGCATTCTGTCAAACAGTTCACGTGCCTTGTCTATGGTTCCACATTTTGCATATCCTGCAATCATGGCATTCCATGAGACCACATTTCTTTGAGGTATTTTGTCAAAGAGTTCACGTGCTTTGTCTACACTTCCACATTTTGAATACATGTCTACCAGGGCTGTTGCAACTACAACATCTGACAAAATTCGTCTATCCTTTATATTTGTATGGATGTCCATTCCCTGTTCCAAAGCTCCCACTTTGGCACAGGCAGGGAGGATGCTGGCAAAAGTTGTGGAATTTGGCATTAAACCCACCAATTGCATTTGCTTGAGTGTTTCTAAAGCCTTTTCAAGAAATCCATTTTGTGCATATCCTGCTATCATGGCATTCCACGAGACCACATTTTTTCGAGGCATTCCGTCAAACAGCTCACATGCTTTGTCTATGCATCCACATTTTGCATACATGTCCAGAAGGGCAGTTGCAACTACAACATCTGACGAAATTCCTTTATTCTCTACGCTTTTATGGATGTCCATACCCTGTTCCAAAGCTCCCATTTTGGCACAGGCTGGGAGTACACTGGTAAATGTACACCGATCGGGTTGGAAACCTGTTTGCTGCATATGGTGAAACAGAGTGACTGCCTCGACAGGATAGCCATGTCTTCTATATGCTGCAATTATCGTATTCCATGAGACGATGTCTCGTTCTTTCATGTGGTCAAATACTTTACGGGCATTCACCAAACTTCCGCACATGTTATACATGTAAATAAGCTTATTATGAACAATTGTTGGTGTAGCAAATGCAAATCGCCTGTGAGCGATGAAAGAGTGGACATTTTTAACTTGTGAAAGCGTGTTCTCAAGAATACAGGTCTGCGAGATATGAAAATTCATAGAATTGTCTTCAGGGGGTTGCGTGTAAGAAGCAGAATGTGCAGCGCCTCATCCAACTGGCCCTCTCTACATAATGCTGTCAGATTGAGATAAGTAGTAGATACCAATGGTATTTTATGTTTGCGATTGAAGCGTGGAAAATGTGCAGTGTTCTTCACTTGCAACTCTTTAATGCCCTTTCGAAAGCAAGTTTCAAGAGAATGGAAACTTGAACCTGTCGAGGAGTGCTAGCTTTCATAACCAAACAGACATTAACAGTTGTAACGTTTTCAGTGTTCTCAGAATTCCACACATGCAAGTCATTCATGATACTCACCAAGGTAGGAGAAGAAACCAGAAAAATATCTCCATTTCGCAAAAAATATGTCAATCAGAATGTGCTTCACCTCCCTCAACATAGTGAAAGCAGATAGCAATTTACAAGAATCTCATCGAACAAAAAACAAGACTCCCAATGTAATCAAATTTCTAGGACAAACTATTTGAATTTTATTAAAGGCACTATGCAATAAATAGGAGATTACGAGAATTATTAAGTTGGAAGATCATTTTATTATGATAAAAATAGTTTTGTGTTTAGAGGAGAGGGGCCTAAAGTAGGGCGGGAGCCTATACTGGGGATGGAAATAGTCCCACGTGGGCCTCACATTAGACCGTCTTAATATGTAATTGTAAAACAGTTTTCACTCACAAAGTCAATAAGGGTACTTGAATCACTGTACCACCAAAATTATATTATAATCAGTTTATATTTGTCCCAAACACAAATAGTTATTCACAGTCTTTCATGTCAGACAATATTCAAAGCACATATGACACCACAAGCATACAAGCCATATTGATTGTTATTGGCCCGTAGCTTTAAAACTTGCACCCAAAATATAAAATTAGTATAACCCACGCTCCCCTATAATATCACCACTTACATTAGATCACTGCCAATATTTTAATTCATGTATGTCGAGGAGAACAACTAGGAGCCAAGAATCTCCCATCACCAAATCCAATCGAACCGATCCCCTATCTCACCATGCTATCAATACAACATTGAAAGGAAAATCAATCATTCATAACTATCCCATCGGTCAAATCCATGCGCACAACAACTGGTGCATTCTCTTCTTTTGCCACCTACAACTACCAAAACAATGGCAATAAGGCCACCAAAATCACCCGAGCAACAAGCAAATGTTGCATGCCATAAGTACACACAAACTATGCAATTGAAGGCACTCAAACATATTTTTAAATTTGAAAAAGGAGGACTGAAATTAAAGACTCCATACCAAACAACATTGAACATATAAAGAGATTTTCAAATTAAAAAATGCATTTCTATTTACCACGTCTCACTTTCATATTCAGTGCTACATTTTCTTGGAGGTAGACAAACAAAGAGGAGAAGAAGAAGCAACAACAACAAAACGCTATCAAGATACAAGTACTCTACACAAACCTGTTGTTTATGCCTATGAATGCCAATCTCAAACTTCTTGTTTATGCCTATGAATGTCAATCTATTCAATGTTATGCAAATGTTTTTCACAATATTGTAAATACCTTTGCTTTTTCATTTAAATTCTTTATGTCCCAACAACAATATGTTGTATGTGATGTTAATGTTTCACAAAAACCTGTAACTCAACATTTGGGGTTTCAACTTACACTGTTTGTGAATGTCCAATCAGTTTTGTTCATTTTTTGGGTTCTTTTTACATTCTCTATGCCTCCCAATATAGATATGTTCTATTCACTATAAAAAAATTGTGACCCACAAACCTATAACTCAATATTTGGGGTTTCAACTTACATTATTTATGTATGTCAAGTCATTTGAGTTCATTTGTTGGAGTTTTCTTATGTGCTATATACTTGCCAATATAGATCAATTCTATGCACCGTAAATTTTTATCGAGCACTAGTCTATAACAATTATATCTGGGGTTTCAACTTTCTCTATTTATGAATGTCAAGTCATTTCAGTTCAATTCCTAGGTATTTGTTTTGTTATATATGTCTAGGTATATAAATCATTTATATGCATTGTAAATGTTTATCACCCACTACCCTCTAACTCAATATTTGGAGTTTCAACTTACACTATTTATGGATGTCAATGCATTTAAGTTCCTTACAATGTGATTGTTAAACCCTATGTGGTTGTTGCACAAGACTGGGTCATTTTTTTGAATGACAATGTGATTGTTGCAACCTATTCTTTCTGACTCATTATCTGGGGTTTCGACTTGTACTATTTCTGAATGTTTATGAATGTTCAATTTTAATGTTTTCATATATCATCTATATGCCTGTGAATGCCAATATGTTCTATGCTGTCTAAATGATCACATTAAACTTCAATAGTTACCAAACTTACCATTATAAACTATCAACTAACACAATAAAGAAAAAAAAAGGTTCATGCATCACTCTGTCTTTAAGAGTGTTCAATGGTGGTTCTTATGTAATATCCCTTGCTACTTTTGATCTAAATTTGTCTTCAAGGAATATCGTCAGGGTTACCAAAATGCGAAACAAAGATCTTGGTTACTATGACCTAACAATTTAGAGTTTTTCACCTAAAGGAGAGGGATAGACCAAAATGACAATGCTCACACTTTTGAAACCATTGTAGATTCCTTTGCAATATCAACCCTTAATTTGCTTATTCAGGCCTCAAGGAATATTTTCAAACACTTCTCTTACAACCCAATAACTTGTTGTTTCTGTATTTTTCAGTTTGTTTGCTTGTCTTCAAATGGTTTCAATTGAAATCTAGTAGCTTGAAAATTATCTCTACAATATCTAAGCAATGAACTAGATGCAAATGCAATTTCTTTTTGGTTTTTGGATGCAAATACATGAACTCTACATGTGAAACACTCCTATAGCCAATTGACATTTTTACAAACAATTGGCATGCAATCTAATATGCTAGTAATGAATGCTATAAAATGAACACTTCATCTAACATATGGCATACAACTTATAACTCCTTTATTACTATGTCCACTCTAATACAATGTTGATAATAATAGCCAAGACTCTTGGCTTTACAAATGAAAAATTCAAATACAATGCCAATATGATTTCTGAGGAACACTTACAACAGTAATGATTTATATTCTATAAACTATGAATAATGCAAATAATATAAAGGAACTTGATTTACAGCGGCGCCTTATGTTGATGATGAAGTTGTAGCAATCAATAATCAAGCCAAATGAACTTCTTGGACCAAATTGAAGCTTTCACCCAACCACCCCTATTCTAATGTAGAATGTCAATTTAAAATATTTCGCAACCTCCAAGTCTCCTCTCATGCATCAAAGATCATCACACTGGCCTCACAAATGGAGTGCTCCAACTAGGAAGAGAAATTGATGCACATATGAGCCTCCATGAATAAAATCTTTTTCTCCATGTAGCTGATATGATGACTGTAAATAAATATCAAAATTTATTGAATGCAAAATCTTCCTATAAAGGATAAATCAATGGAGTCTCCAATAGCAAGATGCTTCTAAAATTGAACCTCCAAATCGAATATCACAAAATTGGCCTTTGGCCACAAATTTTGGCACCAATGAAAGGACTGGGTTATCCCTTCCAATCTTCAATCCCTCAGAGGATATTTCACCACCTCAGTTATGCTAATCAATGGAAGTTTTCATTTCCAATGATCAATGAATGTAATCTGTAGAAACCCTAGGCTCCACAATGGACATATCAAATGCAAATATCAATTTTTGGATAAAGAAACAATGGTTGATCATCCCCTCTTATACTTTTTCTCACCAAGTCTAGGGCGGCCATCTAGAAGCTTCCACAATAATCTTTTATTTTATATTATATTTTATATTTTATATTTTATATTTATATTTGCACTCTATTATAATATTAAAATATAACTTCATAAAGTGCAAACAATTGGTTTCCCATCATCCAGATAACACATGATGTTTTCCAACAATATGTTTTTCCAACACGTTATGTTTTCCAACATTCAACATAACATAGGAAACCTCTTAATAACCCTTGAATCCATGAAAGAAGCCAACCACCATCTGGGTAATTGCCTGCCCTATTAGCCTACGAGGGCCACTGATAGGCTAATCATGTTGAAGTGTGAATGTCTAACTGGAAGGGGACATTACATCCTATCATTGTTTGAAACATGTCTACATAATGTGTGTAGATGCAATATAAATTTGATATGAGGTCCACTCCAATAAAGAAGAGAGCCACAACAAGGTGTCCTGCATGTAAAAGAGGGGTTACATTCCCCCCTAAAGAAGAACAAAATGATGAAGCAAAGACAGTTGTGGTAGTTATTGCTCCATCAGGTAGGCGAACAACAACATCACCACATTGGGATTTGACAATGAATGAAATAGTTAATCAACAAACAAATGACATGGTGGATAGCCAACATGAGGAACATAACGATGACCTAAGTCTTCCCTCAGCCCCTACCCCATTGTCTTGGTTGACAGATGGATCTCTGAATATAGGTAATGACAGTCTAAGTCTTCCATCAGCCCCTGCCCAACCATCTTGGTTGGTAGAGGGAGCTACTGATGTGGGTAATGACGGTTTAAGTCTTCCCTTGGTCCCTACCCAACCATCTTGGTTGGAATATGGAGCCAATAAATTGGGTATTGTCTTACAGTAGGAAGAAGGTCAAGGAACTTTCTCACGTCTCATACATTGACTTATTTTGACCATTGACTTATTTTGACCATGACTTATTTTGACCATTGACTTATTTTGATCATGACTTATTTTGACCATTGACTTATTTTGACCATGACTTATTTTGATAATGTTTGACCATGACTTTATGAGATTTAATATATGAATTATGATACGTGAATGTTTTGATGTATGGGAATGTAGAAACAAATAATTGTTTTCTTTCAAGAATTTTGAATGCATTATGTAAAATAGGAATGTTGATTAATTATTGTTTAAATTTATGTTTCTACAATGGTTACTAATACACTTTCGTTTTTGCACGCCTGAGTGCATTTGAGTGGCAGGTGATCGAAGGCCAAGGAGATCGAAGGCCAAGAGTGTGATTGAGGAAAAGGAGGTTAGCTTCCCGACAGGGTAAAAGAGGAGAAGCTCTCGATTACGCACACACCACTTAAAGCATGTAGCTGCATTAGGTCTTGTTTGTTTTTCAATGTGATTGCGTGAAAATGATAGCATAGCAAATTTAAATTACGGTTTAATTAACCTTAGAAATGATGAAGATAATATGGCTTATTCTATTTTAATTATTCCTCATTATATATTTGTGCAACAAAAGGATAAATCTATTTTTAAAAGAAATGTAATTAAAAATAAAAACAAAATAAATAAAAGAATAAATATAAATATAAATCTGTTTTGCATAAATGAAATTTTAATTATAAATAAAACAAAAAAATAAATAAATAAAAGAGTAAATATATTGCATAAATGAAATCATAGACTTGCATAAAAAGGGAATATATATATGGTTAATTTTCCAAAGGAATAAAGAATGAACAGCCCGAGAGAACATTGGGCTTGGAAATTCTGTCTTAAAACCAACAATTCACTGGGCATGTGGCAATCCTTAGAAATTGCATGAGAATATCATCTGTCATCTGGAAATTTTATGCATGATCCTCGAAAAAGAGGAAGAGGGCTTTAAGAAAGAAAAGAGGACTTTGATGGAATATCTCGGGGAGTTCTGGAACAGAGGCGAAGAAGGTATTGTTGAACGTCTGCATTGGAAGCAAATTTTGCCAGGTTCTCTTCATTGCTATGCCTTCTTTTAATTTTATTTTAAAAACTGCAGTAAGGAAATGTTTTATTCTCTGTTTAAGAGTACAAACAACTGAGAAATCCTTCCAATTTCGTTTTGAAATCTACTTCTCTGTGTTGCAATTATAGAACACACATTCTTTCTTCAGAGTTAGGGTTTTCGTTCTGTTGCAAGTCTGCATTTTATTGAAATAATCTCAAGTGTAATTACAAATATATGTCTGCATATCTGGTCTGCATAAAAATTCTGTTATCTGAATAAAATCAAAATGTCTTGAGATAAATTCGAATGCAGTTTATACTGGGCAAATGTCTTTATTTTTTTCTGAGTTTTGAAATTGCTAAGGGAATTATTCCCTTGCCCTCCCCATGGGAAGGTCATGGACTGTGGGAGGCTCATGCCCTCCACAGGCCGCGGCCTGTGGAGGAGGCGCGAGCCCCTCACAGCCCACCCCCTCCCCATGGGAGGGGCAAGGGCTTTCCTGAGCCCTTTTAGTTGCTCAATGCCAGTAAGGAAACCATGTAAATACCCTGTTCTGTGTGCACGGCCAGTGAATTCGTTGAACATAATCGAAAACTAGAATTTCTTACTTCGAATTATACACAGCTGTACATGAATTTCTACACACACACACACACACACACACACACACACATATATATATATATGTATGTATACATATACAAATGACTGCACATACATACATATATATATATATATATATATACTTAGATATATATACATATATAAATAGATACCCAAGCACATATGTGCCAAATACAAATTGAAGCAGGAAACTCATTTCCAGAAAATAGTATGAACTCTGTTAATTATGTGCCAAATACAAATTGAAGTAGGAAACTCATTTCCAGAAAATAGTATGAACTCTGTTAATTATGTGCCAAATACAAATTGAAGCAGGAAAATCATTTCCAGAAAATAGTATGAACTCTGTTAATTATGTGCCAAATACAAATTGAAGCAGGAAACTCATTTCCAGAAAATAGTATGAACTTTGTTAATTATGTGCCAATTACAAATTAAAGCAGGAAACTCATTTCCAGAAAAGTAGCACAAACTCTGTTAATTATACACCATTATCTCAGAATTGTTAAACCTGAAACAAGAACAAAAATGTTTTTGAGACACAATGTGAACTGGAAAGCACCTTGAATACGTTAAAGCAGTATAATCCTGAGTAAAGGAATACAACATGAAATGTGAATGAAAGATTATCTTTCAAACCTCAGAATTTCTGAATAAATTGCACTGTTTCAGTATATTATTATTACCTGTATTGAAATGAGGAATTAAACTGTCAGTCAGCCTGAGAATAGAAATGCATACGGAAAACATAAAACACTGTTCTTTTTCTTTTCTATTAGTGCACTGAAAAGTATCAAGATATATATATATATGTTCTTCTTTAAAACAGAGCCTTTATCCAAATCAAAAGGGATACTTACCAAAGAATAAATGACATCTTACAACTGAATTACAAAGGATGTTCTGAAATTCACAATTGAAATTCTTTTGAGAAATAATTGAATGATTGTAACATGTTTGAAAATGTATAAAGTTTCTGCTTTAGTATTTATTTATACTTCACTATGATAACTTCCGGGACAGGGTGCCGAAGGTGGGCAAACAGAGACGGTAGTATTACCTTTTCTAATCTACCATTTACTTGTATTATTTTGCTTGGCCAAGCACTGTACCATTGAAATAGATGGATTGTTTGTTTTAAAAGCCTAGAAATTTATTTGAGTCTCTGCCACCTCCTGTTGCAAGAAATGTGTTTATTTCTCATGTTAGAAATGCATATAGGCATCAGGCACGCATCGAGAGTTCCCTCCTGTTTTGTTGTTTCGGGTTGCTAGGCTCCTTTATGCAGGGCCGGGATTCCTTCGAGTTAGGAAGGGACCCGGGGAAGTCATGGACTTCGTGGTTGGGCGGAAAAGGCGCCTGAATCACATTCTTGGCCCCAGCTCGCAAGAAGACCAAGGTGTCACGGCGGTTGGTGGTTCCAAGATTATTTGCTATTGATGTACTTATGTATCATTCAGATTTGGCTTGTGAAGCCCATTGTAAATGTATATGCATTTTGACATTCTTGTTGAAACTTGAAATGGAAGTATGTTTTGAAAGTATTTAATGTAACATTGATTTTGAGAGGATAAAGTTTTATAACTTAGCATAGAAAAGATGTTTCTATTAGAAGAATTGATTCCTCCAAGTGAGGATTGAATATATGTATATGAGAAAGTCATTGAAATACTTATGTTTTGATACATTACATTGATGATATTATTATATGAAATGCAATTTAAATTCTCTTTATTTCATTTGGAAGTGTTATGAGAAATGTTGACTTTTTGGAAACCTATTTATAATGGTTTGAATAAATTTAGAATACTCTTAATTTCTCTTTAATGCTGAGTTAAATGGTTTGAAAACACTCTTAATTTTTTGAGCGCTACAAACTTATTCATTACCATCTCCACCTGCCACATTTTCCATACCACAATTGGTAGATTATTATGCAAATTTGAGCAAGGAAAGAGAGCAAAAGAAGGAGGAAGAGAGAGCTAGAAAGCAACAAGATAGGAAGGAGAGACATCAGAAGAAGGAGCAAGAGATAGTTCAAAGGATAAAAGATAGGAAGGAAAGAGAGAAAAAGAGGGACCAAGACATACTTCAAAAGAAACAAGATAGGAAGGAAAGGAAACAAAAGATGGAGCAACAGAGGGCTCAAAAGAAACAAGATAGGAAGTAAAGAGAAATCAACTAGGCCCATAGGTCATTGCAACAAGAAAGACATATAAGCAATCCTACAAACCCATTAGCAGAAAACCATGCCTTGTTTCGGGAAATATTAAACATCTACATCCATCTGTTTGCAACTACTGATGTCAATTCGAGTCTCAACCCAAATGTAGGTAGCACTCCACTCTCCATTGGAAATAGTTGTTCAACACCGTTGCATGCAATTTGCACTCAATTTACAAATACAAATGTAAATCATGTAACGACAACTCAAAAAATAGAAGTAGGAGACAAGAACACATCTCTAGATGTTTATCTTGGCATGCTTGATTGATGTTAGGAGGGACCATCCCTATAACTATATAAATGATTGGCTAATTTTTTGTTGTGTATTCCAAACTACAATATATAGTTCAATTGTTGGTTTTTTAATTTTTTTGTTCAGGTCTATAATACCCTAATATTAACCACATAAATTTTCCCATCACGTCACCCTTCCACTTGTGCATCTGACAATTTTGTTTTTGTTTTTTTTAAATTTTGAGCACCCCGCCACCTGTCACACATTGTTTACTCTGACTTGTCCAAAATGGACCCATTTTCCCCTCCACCCCAAAGTAGAGCCCATTTTCCTCCTTAATCAGTGAAAAAATCTACGTGCATTGGATCAGATAGATGTGTGGCCTCAATAACCTTGCCACCCTAAAAAAATAGTTTAGAGAATTAATCGCTTGCCGCCTCCTTAATTACCTCCATTGACCAACTTTCTTTACGCATCCCTTCACATTTACTTGGAATACTTGGACTATCAAGCAAGTAAATTGGAGATCAAGGTTCATTCAATGCTCCAAACTCTCGCATATCCTGCTCACTATCATTCCTTTTTTTTGCAAACATTCTCGAGTGTTCATTTGGTTACACAAATATACTAGTTTGGCTATGCATTGGAGAGGCTTCTTTTCACCGAAGCATTTTTAGTATTAAACCATGTTGCATACCTTGATAATTTGTAAAGTGTAATGATACATAGTTTAATACTTAAATGCTCTTTTGAAAAATAAGTTTCTTCAATGCTATAATCTCCATTGCCACTACAAATTTTTGTCCTATAATATGTAAATGTTGTTGCTAGCATTATGCACATTCCTATATTATTTATTTGATATCAAATGGATCTGTTTATTGGTTTATTAAATGGATATGTTTATGGGCCTACTTAGCAATATGAAGTCCATGTTGGAAGCGTAGTGTAATTGCTTGTTAATGTAAGTCTGCTTAATTATACTGAAACTTTATTTATGGTGATTGCTTGATTGGGCTGAAATGTACAACACACTTCACATAATTATTGCATGTATACAACATTATGCATTAATAGCCACTAACAATATCACTTCAATCTTCATATAGTCATGTACACAACACTGGCAACATCATTTACATCATATAGAATGTATACAGTGCACCAACCTTTTCTGTATAATATAATGAATTTGGTGATGGGACAACCTTGGCTCTTTGTTATTCTCGTGCCATTGGATGTATGAGAATATTGGTGGCGATGTAATGCAAGTGGTGATATTATAGGGGAGAATTGATTATACTAATTTTATATTTTAGCTACATGTTTTAATGCTCAGACTATTAACTCGCAATGTGGCTTGTATGTTTGTGGTATTATATGTGCTTTCAATATTCTATGACATGTAAAACTGCGAATAACTATTTGTGTATGGGACAAATATAAACCAATTATAATACAATTTTGGTGGTATAGTGAGTACACTTGTTGGATTGTATGTTTGGGGTATTGCACGGGCTTTGAATTGTGATGTAATCTTGTTTGTTATCCCCTTATTATTCAGTTATTCATTGCACAACAATGCAGCCTATCATTTTCTTTTTATATTTCATTGTTACTAAAAAATATGGAAAGGGTTTGACTGGTTCTCTTTTGGAGGGTTTTATGCCATGCACTTCTATTCGTTTGTTCTTCATTGCACAATCATTCATTGTGCAGATACATATATATGTATGTACATTTGTATGTACATAGATAGTGGGTGTCCATAGGTATGTACATGCACTAATCTATGTAGATACATACCTACGTTCATATATATGTATGGGCACAATAACTTTGAACACTCGTCTAAGTTTAATTTCAAAGGTTTTATGCCATGCACTTGTATTATTCTATTCTTTAGTGCACAATCATTCATTGTGCGGATCTATATTTCACAAATATTTAGTGCACATATGTATATCTATATGTACATATGTATGTACATACACAATGTATTTACATATGTATGTGGACATATATGTACATATTGCATATACATGTATGCACATAATTTTGTACATATATACATATATGCATATACATATGTATACTTATGTACATATATGCATATACATATATATACAAATATGCATAAACATAAAAGTACATATATGCATATACATATTAAAAGCATTGGTGGCATGGTCACGTGGCAGGCAATTGAATGAAGACAAATTTTGGCTAACCATGAGAGGAAAGAAAAATAAGAAATTAAACCCATTAAAGTCAAAGTGATAATAGAACAAAATCATATTTTCCTTGAAAAAGTAAGTGTGTTTAAGAACAAAAAATTTGGAAGTGTTCATAAACACCCTAGATGCCATACACTTCATCGAGCACATTCTGGATGCACCAAGAAAGCCACAAAATTCCTTCAAACTATGGAAAACCACAAAATCTAATCAAAATCATCAAGACAAAAAACATAAACTTCAACTTAGGGAAGACAACATACCCATTACAAATCAAATAAATAGTACAAAAAAAACAATTTTTGACAGGAGATAGTGGTAGAGCCTTAGTGAGGTTAGAAACCTCACCTATATAGTAGGGATATGCTTGATGATGTGTCATGTTGCACCCACCTATATCCTACTTGCTGCAAGAACAAATGAAAGGAGGGATCAATCAAACACATGTAGGCAGTGCTTAGCTTAATACATAAAGAATATTACAAAAGTGCATACCTTTCAATTGCAACTCACCATCAACGAAGCTTAGAAGGAACAATGGGCTGAGGTGAACATGTATTTCTTTGTACATCGATCAAGCAGAGTGAACAAGACACAAAATGACAGAGTGTCAACCGAATATACCATAATCTCTATGATATATAAACATACATATATGTATGTATGTACATGTATATACATACATACATACATACATACATACATACATACATACATACATACATACATACATATATATATATATATATATATATATATATATATATATATATATATATATATATATATATATATATATATATATATATATATATATATATATATATATATATATATATATATATCTGCCAATCAATTCTAGCAATTCTATATACATGAGAGCAATAGAGACATACATGCAATAGAGACATAAATATATTCTTGGTAAGCAAAATAATGCATGTAAGCAATTGTATAGAGTCGTGGCTATTGTTGCATTCAATAATGAATTAGGAGACTTGATTTTATTAAGTACGCTCCTCTAATGGCAACCTATGCTACACTGGTCCACAATTCCATTTGAATTGTGAAGTGCTGCATAGGGAACCATTGAAAGCCTTCACAAAACCAAGTCCCCTAAGTGATTCAAATACATATATAGATAGACAATGTGAAAGGGATGTGCATTAAACATGAGTGTACATAAGAATAACAATAACTGTTTGATGAACACATGATTATACAAGAGTTTAAAGAAAAAAATGAAGAGCAATTGCTAGGCATTAAGAATTGAACATTTACTTGCATTCAACATATTGCAATTCCTTGCAATAAAGAATATAAATGGAAAACCCAATGTAAATAGTATGCGGTAGAAACATGTGGACCTCCAAACACAGGGTGTATAGGACCCCCTTAATATGTAATTGTAAAACAATTTTCACCCACAAAATCAACAAGGGTACTCGAATCATTGTACCACCAAAATTGTATTATAATCCGTTTATATTTGTCCCAAACACAAATAGTTATTAATAGTCTTACATGTCATAGAATATTCAAAGCACATCTGATATCACAAACATACAAGCCATATTGATTGTTAATGGCCCATACCATTAAAACATGCATACATACATACATACATACATACATACACACATACATACATACATACATACATACATACATACATACATACATACATACATACATACATATATACATATATTGCATACATATATGTATACATATATATACATGTATTGCTTGTTAATGGCTTGTAGCATTAAAACATGTAGCCAAAATATAAAATTTGTATAACCCACACTCCCCTTAAATATCACCACTTGCATTACATAACTGCCAATATTTTCGTAGATACAATGCGACGAGAACAACCAAGAGCCAAGATTGTCCCACCACCAAATCCAATCGAACCCACCCCCTATCCCACTTTGCATAGCATACAACAAATTGGAATTCAAAGGCATAAATAATTAATAAAAAAGTAAAGTTGTTCTTTTTGATGGATAGTGTAATGCTACTGCTGCTTATGCTCTTGCGTCCACCTTGCATTAAAATTAGGCAGTGCATATCCCTTGGTTATGCATCATTCCTTCCATTTGTTACACTCTCCATCTAAAAGAATAACTTCACTTTTTTGTTTGGGAGTTGAATATCTGCAATTCCATGTAGATATGAATATGGAAGTGAGACGTGGTAAATGGAAATTGGAAAAGATTGAAAAATTCATTTTTGAATTTGTAAATCTCTTTATATGTTCAATGCTGGTTTGGTATGGAGTATTTAATTTGTCCTCCTTTTTCAAATTTGAAAACTTGTTTCGATGCCTTCAATTGCAAAGATTGTATGTATTCATGGTGTGCAATCCTTATTTGTTGCTCAGGTGATTATGGTGGCCTTAACACATTGTTTTTTGGTGGTTGCATGTGGCAAAAGAGAAGGCAACTATAATTGAGTGTTGTAATCTAACTAGTGGGACACATGTCAATGATTGATTTTCCATGAGTGTTATGTTGTTGGGAAAGTGGGTTGATTGGAAAGTGGGACATATACATATATGTACACATATGTATATATATATATATGTGATTTTCCACTGCATTTAATATTTTGTTATGCACAAACTTTAACTCTGCAATTTTCCTTTAATATTTTTTTGTTATACCCAAATATGATAATGGATTAAGTTGTTTTCATTTCCATGTTTGGTAGTAACAATGAAATAAAAAAAGCATTTCATAGATAGAACTATTGTGCATGGAAGACCATAAAAATAAAATTGTATGACAAAATATCTTAGAAATGAAAACTAGTGATACCATATTCATATTTCGTAGTAACAATCACATATATATACATAAACAATTACATATACATACATAAATACATAAATACATACATACATACATAAATACATACATACATACATATATACATAAATAAATACATACATACATACATACATACATACATACATATATATAAAATTGCATGGCGAAATATCTTCGAAATGAAAAATAGTTAATTAATTTTCATATTTGGGAATAACAAAAAAATATCGAAGGCAAATTGCAGAGTGAAAGTTTGTGCATTGTCAAACACACAAATACAAGTGCATGGCAGAAAACCCTGTAATTGTGAACCGGCCAAACCCTTTCCATGTTTGGTAGTAACAATGAAATAAAAAAAAGTGTTTCGCAAAAAAAACTATTGCGCATGGAAGAACATAATAATACAATTGCATGGAAAAATATCTTCAAAATGAAAATTGGTGATGTTGGACATTCATATTTCATAGTGACAATGACATATATATACATAAAGAATTACATATATATACACATGAATTCATTATACATATTTATATATTTATATGTATATATATGTATATATACATGAATACATATATATATATATATACACACACAAATACATATACATATAGATATATATGTAATTATATTGTAAATATATACATATAATTACATATATATATCTATATGTATATGTATTTGTGTATATATATATAATTGCATCGTAGAATATCTTCGAAATGAAAACAAGTAAACCCATTTTCATATTTGGGAATAACAAAAAAATATCAAAGGAAAATCAAACACTTTCCATGTTTGGTAGTAACAATAAAATTAAAAAAAGCATGGTATCTAATATGTTTGAAACGACAACCAGTGCTACCATTTTCATATTTCAGAATGACATGAGATTATTTTAAGCAAATTGCAAAGTTAAAGTTTGTGCAATGAGGAACACACGAATGCAAGTGCATGGTAGAAACCCTCGAAATGATAAACATTATAACCCTATGAATAATAATATTAGTGTAACCATTTCTGTATTTTGGAATAACAATGAAATTTAAAAAAAGAAATTATAGAGTTAAAGTGTTTGGAATGATGAACACACAAATACAAAACTAGTCAAGTCCTTTCCATATTTCGTCGAACAAGTCTAATAGTAATGAAAAACCATTTAAACCAGTCAAAGCCATTTCATATTTCGTATAAGGAAGCAAATATGAAAAGCAAAATGTAGAGTAAATGCCATGCAATGAAGAACAAAAGATGAGGAGTGCATGGATGAGTATAGAGGAAAAGAAAACTAGTGAAACCCTCCCCACATTTCAGTTTAAGAATATTGTTGAAAGAAAAAATTTTGCAAAGAAAATGTTTGAAAAAAATAGGTGCATAGTAGAATACTGTCATATTCATAGACGTTGGTATATGCTGAGTGAGGTTAGAAACCTCACTTGAAAGAGAAAGGGAGCTCTTGAGAGTGTAGAGCCGAACCAGTATCGGTGTGAAACCAAACAAACACTCGAGAATTTTTGCAAACAAAAGGAATGAGAGTGAGTGGGAAATGTGAGAATTTGGAGCATTGAATGAACCTTGATCTCCAATTTATGCACCCAATAGTTTGAGTAAATGTGAAGGGACACATAAGCAAGTTGGTCAGTGGATGTAACGAAGGAGGCGATGAGTGTTTAATGCTCTAAACTGTTTGTTTAGTGTGGCGAGTTTGTTAGAGCCATGCATCTGTTTGATCCAAAGTCTGTAGATATGTCCGCTGATTAAGGAGGCAGATGGGCTCCACTTTTGGGCAGAGGGAAAAATCTGCCCGTTTTGGACACGTCGAAGAAAAGGGTGCTTGATAGGTGGTGGGGTGCTCAATTTTTTTAAAAAAAATATTAGACCCGATGCACAAGTGGCAGGGTGACATGGTGGGCAAATTTTTAATTTTTTTTGGTCCACGTGGACTACCATGTGGATCTCTAAAGTTGATCTGCCCTACTTTGGGCTCGTCTCCCCTAGTTTGAGAAGATGCCTTGTTATTTATACATGATAATAATTGTTATTTATATATTATAATTATTCATATTATTGAGGAATTTTATTTTATTTGTCTAGTATATTTAGTAATTCTTAAGGTTATTGGAGAATTTACTTGTCATCCTAGAGGATTTTTCAAGTTCTAAGATTTGGTGAACTTTTTATGATTAAAAATGCTAAATCAACATTCCCAACAACGAGAGAAGGTTCTTCTCTCATACATTTTGATCTCTACATGACTTAGAGGATGTTTCTTTTAGATTTTATGAATGTAAATGGTAATGGCTACAAATATAACAAACAATCTTTTTATAAGAAACTATCAACTAAGATTAATGATCATTCAAAAGGCTTTTGAAAAGATTTAAGAAAATTTGATCAATTAATTTTAAATATACAAATGAACTAGTCCTTTTAAAGACACCCATACCTAGATTCATTTTCTTTGTCACTGGCACTCAATGTGTTGATTCACAATGGGGTTTATAGAGATTTTGAAATATGTAGAGAATGAAGTGTCTATAGATGCAAAAGAAAATGTATTCAAAGTACAATCATCACAAGTATTTTCCTTGACTATTAAGATAATTAAACTAATAATTAAACAAAATAAGTTACACTAGAAATGATTTCTTGTTCAAAATACATTATGAGTGATTAGAACCAATTGTAACTAGTACCTTATATCTTGTGCAACAGAGTTAGATAATTGAAACATCAGAGCAACCATACATGTAGCCTACATTTTCAAATAGAGTTGATGTATGAAGCTTTTTCTTGCAAAGTTCAAACCCTCAATTGCATTTTCATTCACCAAAATATAAATCATGCTTCAATATCCATCATTAGAATTGACTACGCTACACATTGCATCTAAAAATATTTATTAAAAATACTTGATTGTAGACTAATTAAATTACAATATATACAAACACATCAAATGTGCATCTTGAAGTCAAATAAAACTTCATGAAATTACCAACCAAATGAAGGATACAATTTGCATAAACTAAATCAAAACATTTCTTACATTGTTAGATTAAAGATATTATATGTGTGCATTTACAATGATTCTCTAAAACCGACCCTTACCATTGCTTGCATGATTGAACAATTTTTTCCACTACAATTTGTTATACAAAAATTATGGTCATTTTTACACCATAGGTAAACTCTATTTATAACTAAGAGACAAGGCTCACCCCACTTAGATGATTGACACTTGTCACTTAGTGTTACTATCTTTTATAACATGGCTACAACTTAAAATACTAATTGGGATGAATATATTGATGGGGGTTGCAATTGACTTAATTTTCAAACTTAAAAGAAGAGGGTACAATCCTTTAGGAAAATTAGACATGTAAAGGAGAAAGTCACTAGCTACAAGTTTAACCTTTGGGATTGCATATGCAAAACATTTCCCATTATCACCCCAAAAGAGAAACCTCTTGACTATAACCACCTATCCTTAGTTGCAACTTAGTATAAAGAGCTTGGAGCTAACCTCTCTCCCACACCTTTTATTTTGATTACTATGGTAATATTCACCATTGAAGCACTGAGAAAACTTGTATGGAAACTTTGAAAATACCCACACCTCTTCTCTAAACTAAGGTTCACAAGTTAACAATTGTAAACTTCACAATGCTCCTAATCTACTCCCACCTTCTTCTTCATGAGAAAAACAATCTAATCACCTAAATAACCTCATTATGCAAAGGATTTTTGTGGGAATGACAGAATCCCATACTCCTTTTATAACCTATAACATGCCCCATATCATCACTTCATATGGCTTTCTACACTATTCCTCCCATGTGATAACATAGAGAACTATCATGTGTTTTCTTGTCACCCTACCATATGATGCCATTTGAACCAAAGCTATATGCATCACTATGCCATCTATTAAACTAACAACTCATTAATCGTCATGTGAAATTTTATATAATTATCTAGTTACATCAACTTTATTTCATTTTAACTCTAATTTCATTTTATTGTTGTCTCTCTAATTATGAAAGGGTTGTATATCATCTCTTGTATATTTTCCCTCTAAGACATGACTGTGTGTCATGAATTTTGAAAAAAATGATTAAAAAAGAAAAAAATTAATGACCTTTTCCAATTGATTTTGACCATTCTTCATATTCCCCATCACTTGGCCAATCAAACTCTATGATTATTTTTTATTTATCCATACTATCAATGGATCTAGCATCTAATGCAACTCTAGCCTCTTTAATGATTGTTCATCTTTATCTCAAGATTCAAGGCCTTATCTATTTGATGAATTAAAAAATTGGGTCCACCTATTCATAATTTACTAAAAGGATCATTCATAAAGGTAGAAACTAAACTATTAAATCCATCCTTCTAACTCCACATATTTCTCATTTTTCCACTTATGTCTTCTATAGCAAGAACCTAAAATGTGATAAGAGACTAGAGCTCCTCAATTTTATCCTTTAAGAACTCCTTTATATTTCCTCTAATAGACACATCATCTAATTGATTTGTGACTCCATATGTTGCTACAATTCTTTTGGACCTCTCTATTGCATATTTGGTATTCCTTTGTGCCATTTTCATGGGAACCACCCCTGTAAACCATTTTAATTTTATTTTAGCTAGATTGGGATTACACTATTGAATTTAACTTAGGACCTTCTAAATATTTGTTTTATACTCCAATAATTTATTAGTCATTCTAATGATATTTTATAATTTCACCTTGAGATCACCCTTGATTATCTCTCTAGTATCTTGCATGGCCTTCACATCCTTGGCTTTTAATACTCTTTAAGTATTTTACTTCCTCCTATAAGACACTCATATCTTGAGGAACACCATGAGGAGGCATTCTTTCTCTTGGGATTAATTCTAAGAGTTGAACCATGAATCTCTATATATTTTTCTTTTCATCATTATATTCCTTATTCAACCTGGTATTATACTCTAGGAACTTGTCATAATATACTTGTAAATTATTCACTTTTATTTCACTAAACTGGGTAATGTGTATTGCCAAAGCTATTTCCTCTAGTGCTAAAAATTCTCCAAATATTTTTTTATAATAAGTTGCTTAAATCCTTGTGGATCCTACTATATTTGTGGCATGCTATGATTAGGTGCAATATTCCACATTCCCAAAGTCTCATAGTTTGGATTTGTCAAGGCTATATCTTATCTAGATAGGAGGAGATATCCACTATCCCTTACTAAATTTTTACCTTGTTCAAGTGTCATTTAGTTTGTATTGACTTCAAAAGTTGTTAGTGTACTGTGATTGGTGTTAAGCTCATAACCAATCATTTATGTACTTTATATTCCAATTCTCTCTTCTATTCTAGATCTAGTTCTCAATTTGATTACAATTATCTTGTCTCTTCTCAATTTATGAAACAACATAGTTTTTTAAAGAAAATTAACAAAAAAATATAAATAAGAATGAAGGTTTTGCAAGTGAGTGCCTCAAATTTGTATTTGATGACATATCCTTCATTTTTGAGGAAATATAACAATAATTTCGGGATGAATATGCTAAAAGTAAAGAGTTGGGGAATATTATCAAAATCTCAATGTGAAGTGCAAAGTAAAAATAAACTAACAATTAGCACTAATCTCCTAACAACTAGAAACTAAACTCTAAATTTTGACTTTTATATTTTGCATGGGATATAAACTAATAAAATTATAAAATAATTCTTATTCTATAACTTATTTTATTCCCTTAATATGAATCATCATCAGTGGTGGATCTATAATAACTTGTAGTCATTGGAATGTAAACGAAAACTTACAAAAAAATAACAAAGTATAAACAAATATTTATGTGTGATGTAAGATTAATATTACACCCTAGGATGCTCTTACATCGTAATTACTTTAGTTATCTAGCCCAACTAAGGTAAATAGGACCAATCAAATATTATATTTAGAAATTCTAGAACCTATCCTTGCAAGTAGAAACAATTACAAAGGAGAACTTGAATGACTTTTTTTGTGGGCTTAAGGATCACAACCAAGATTAGGTTATACATGTTTAATCCTCTTACTATATTTAATTCTTCTATCATGGAATACAAGGTAGAGAAAAAATTATATCTTCCATAAGACAAGGGTTCATTAACATGAGAGAGGAGAGCATATTAACATAGGCATTCCATTGGCCTACTAGATTGAATGCTCAAAAAATCAATAAAAAGAGGGAAAAATGGTTAATTTTAATTATGATATCAAATATAGTAGAGGACATAAATGTGTTGAAAATATCTTATTCTACATTGAAGGGCCTATTAAGAAATAAGAAGTATTAGAGGTCATCAATGAGATAGATAACGGATTATGAGATACCCAACTAACTATTTATTGTCATGCACTTTGTAGAAATGGAATCCCATAAACCTTTAATGTAGTGGGTTTCTTGAAAAAGAAAGACTAATGGTATTGATAGACTTAGGAAAAACTCATAATTTCATCAACAAGAAGTTAGTCTCTCATTTGAATTGTATTATCTATCTAGCTCTAAAGTTTCAAGTCATGATTATAAATAGGGTATGCTTAATTGATTAGGGAAATTTCATAACACTAAATTTTATATGGGATATTATTGAATATCTTTCCCTATATTTGTTATCTCTATGGGTGTAGTAGACATTATTTTGGGAGTCCATGGCTTGCTATATTAGGAATAGTTGAGATGAAATTCTAGGAGTTTTTCACATGTTTTCACTCAAAGGATAGGACAATCAAAATAAAAGGTTTGCATGAAAAGCATCCACAAAATGGTAAGCTACCATCAAATACAAAATATGTTTAACAAGGGGACATTTATATTTGTGTCCCAACTATTTTCATTAGAAGCATTTTATTCAAAGGTTCCCATAGTAGAAATCCAACAAGCAATTGTAGATAGAAAATGTATATTCTTTAGAGATATCCAAAAGGATTTCCTCCCAAAAGTGATCATGATTATGCAATTCAACCCATACCAAAGAGAAAACCACCTAAAATTAGTCCCTATAGATTGTTAGAATTGTGAATAAACATGAGATACATGATCAAACAATGAAAAAAATACCTTCCATGCAAGAGAGTTGCAAATAATGATTTTATTATCCCCAGCAAGAAAAAATTACAAAATGAACATCAAGATTCTTCAAGGAGATCGAGAGAGATAAATACAATTAGGGAGAGTGCTTTATAAGAGCAACCCTAGACATGATAAAGGGATTAGATCATGACAAGTGTCATCATCCTGTGTGATGAGACAAAATGATCTAATAATAGCTCTCTAGTTAACAAAAAAAGCACTCCTAAGTTTATTTTGAGTGCATGAAATGTATTACACTAATAATCAATTAAGATTCATTAATTATTATCTAATGCATGATTACTATAACACCCTCCTTAAGATGAACTTAGGGAGTCGCTAAAACCCTAAAAATTCAATGTATAAAAATCAAAGAATGCATGATGGGTCCTGACAAACAAGGCTTGACGAGGTACCCATGTACAAAAGTCTAATCTCTCACAACTAGAGAAAAGGAGAAAAAATCATGGGAAAAATTCCTCCAAAAGAGAGAAAGGTGAACATGAAGGATAAAATATCCTCCAAAATAATGTCCCAAAAATAATAGGAACATCAAGAACATCGTTGAAGCACAAAGAAGTTGTAGAAAAATACCCAATGATGACTGATATAGTGTTGAAATGAAGAACCTCCTCTAAAAGAGAAAATTATCAGGATAAAAAGACACAAATCTTGATGAGTGCCTCAAATGACACTAATCAAATAAGATGGAAAACATCTAGAAATTGAAGATACAAATGGCATAGGTACCAATAGTTTAAATAACTATGATCAAGTGAAAATAGAAGGTCACCTTTAGAAATAGGAATCCAATAATATCCATATGGTAAATGCTCCATCCCATTGAAATACATGGGTAACCAATAATTTCATCCACCTAGTACATAGGAAAAAAGAACTAGATACATGATCACTCCAAAAAAAACAAAACCAAGGAAGCGTTAGCACCAACAGTAGAAACCCCCATAATATGAAAAGGGAGAGCCAAGACAAGTCCACTAAAAATTTGTGTCACCAAGAATTGCATGAAGGAGAACCAATAACATTTGAACATTCACAAAGGAGTACTTACTAATAAAAAGGTGAACAAACTAGTGCACATGCACATGAGGCATGAATCACTAGGATTCTATGTTGTTGTAGAAGGAACACCCACTCGACAATGGTGTGATGGAAAAACAAAGGAACTCACAACCCACACATGTCACTTTATATCATAGTGCAAGTATAAAATGCACAACAAGATGTAATATATCCCCAAAAAAGATACACTAGAATGACACTTTGTCTTCATATGTCTCCAAAAGAGAAAATGCTTACAAAAAGATGATCAATATGTCTAAATAGAACAAAAATATTGGAAACACATATAGAAAGATCTCCCTCCCAATCAACCCTTAAGGAAGCTTAAAGAGGCCATTGAAATCAACAATCACCCCATCAAAGTCAACCGAAATGGGGGGTGGCATTTAAATTTTTCTTGGAAACCCCTCCTAAATACCTTGAAAGATCTCCCTCCCATTTCGTCTTGATCCTCCTCCATTTGTGGCTCTTCATTGTTCCCTCCTTTTCTATCCTCCCTCCGCTCGCCTTTTCCACCCCCGTCTTATCCTTTCTCTCTCCTTGTCTCCTTATCTTCTTGATATTTTGACTCCTTGTGTGCCACCCCCCGCTTTATTATTTAGTTTGCTTTATTTTATTTTTTCCCTTTGTTGCTTTAGTGTTAGAATTTACATCTTTTGGTATGATTTGGTTCTTTTTAATTGTTTTCAATTTATCCCTTGTTGTCTCTTGTTTCTCCTTATTGCTCTTTTTAAGTATTTTTGAGGCGTTGTTATCTTATTTGTTGATCTTTTTAATATCTTGTTATTTTGATTATTCTTGTTATTGTTTTGGCCCCCTCTCTGTCGTTTTTAGGCTTTATTGTTTTGCTTATTTTTTTGATATGTCAAAATATGAGATTTTATATTCTTTCATATAATATTTTTATTTAATATTCCCTTAAAGTTTTGTGCTTTATAATTTTTTAAGTCCTTTTTCTTTACCCTTCTTTCTTTGCTTTATAATTTTTTAAGTCCTTTTTCTTTACCCTTCTTTCTTTGCTTTTTATTTCTTTGAGCTATTTTTATCTTTTCACTTTATTCCTCTTTAATTTCTTGCCTTGTTCTTTGTGTTCTCAAGTTCCTTCTTTCTTAGGTTTTTTCTTTTCTTTGTTCTTTTTATTTGCTGGTAGTTGTTAATTTAATTTCTTCTCCCTTATTTAGTCCTTAGTCCTTAATTTTGAACTTTCCTGCTTTCTTTAATAGTCTTGATTTTATATTTTTCCTTCATTTCTTGCTTCATATAATAGACTATAATATTTTATAGTCTATTATATCATTTCTATTTTTTCTTTTTTTAAGGCAAAGAGCACAAAGGCCCATATATTAATATATATAAAAAAGTTACAAAATAAATATATATCTGTTTAGAGGGCTCTACAACTTTGTAGTTATAATTTAAAACAAAGGCTCTTAAACAACTAGATTAGAGACATAGCCAAACAAGACTTACTACATGAAAGGCTCATTGGTAGCTAGATTTGAACATTTGATCATTGCAAAAAAAAAATGCAGCCATAAAATAAAAATAGACTTTTAACTCAAAGAAGTATCTATTAGATGAAACAAGGCAACAAAAATTCTAACAATCCAATTGGCAACTCCTTCATTTGCTCGATTGGATTGTATTCTCCATGACCTCCCATGTCAACACCATCAAGAACTAGAGGAGCAAGATTCAGATTTGGTAAGATAGGAAACTGAATCAGGTTGTTTTCGCTTATAGAGGCACCATCTTCAATCGAAATTGGCTCCATATGATCATGCGAGAGGAGCACAATGATAGCCCTCACCCTCTTTTCAACACAAATAGAAAGCTCATCATCCAACTTTGTAGAGAAACACTCCAAAGCTTGATCAAGGTGATGCATTGACAAAGAGGCCAGGGTTGTCTTGATAGCATGTAAAATTAGTATGAAAGCTCTACGGTGCAGGAGATAGAGATGAGGGAAGAGCCCTCCAACATAGTCCTAAACCCCCCACAAATCATAGTGTTGAACTGCCTTCAAGAGGGAATTATCTTGAAAAAAACCATTTTTCATTGTTTTGTTAACAATCAGCTCCAAAGAAGGCATGGACTACAACAAGTCAAACAAGTTTGACACAAATATAGAAAGTAAATGTGAAGGAAAGAAGCACCTCCGATACTATGAATAGAGAATTTCGTCCCCCACAACTCGCTTGATGTTCTTACGAAACTTTTTACAGTGATTTGTAAAGACAACATCAAGTACCCTATTACCCACTGATTCAGAAAAAGGGTATTCTCAATCCATTATTGGAAAAAACACTATAAGGAGAAGGTGCGAACTTTGCAGCTAATTATTTGGTTAGATGCCACATTGCTCAAAGATTAAACAAGAGGCATTTAGCCTGACAGATACACCATGCTTATGAAGAACCTGCAAAACCAAAAATGGATTAGGAAAAAAAATCTCCCCAACAATCAAAGCATGAGACTGTAAGGAAACTATGCAACCATGAAATGACAATTTCCACATAACCCAAATCTGAAACATGCAAGTAAAATACTCAACATCAACATGCAAGAGAATAGACAACATACCCATCAAAGATGACACAAGATATACCCTGGGAAAACCCTCAAGAGGGAAAAACCCAGCCTCCAAAAGCATCCACACTCCATGTATTATTGACAATGAAAACCCATTACAATACATCTGCAGAGACTCCATGAACACTTTGAAGTACAAGCTATCCATGCATTCCATGTGACCAAGCATGAATCCACATCCCATGCCATGCTTCAAACCCTCACACATGCACAAGCTCAACTCCAACTCAACCCGCAAAGCTGCCACATACCCTAAACAACTACCCATGTGGTTGCTTTTATAGAAATAAGCTCCCACAAAACCACCAAGTGGTATTACATAAACCATGTGCCCAAAACCATACAACATGTGACCCCACATTTAATATTGGGTACTTTATTATTTTTTATTATTCCCTAATATTAAATAATTACATTTTACAATTATATCCCAATGTTACATACAACAAAGTGGCCCCAACATTATAACTCCTTGTGATGCACGTTCACCTAGAAAACCCCTAGGTGCACCACACACATAATAAATAAATAAAATATTACAAACATTATGCAAGGTGTACAACACCTAATTCTAATAGAGACGATGGTAATTAGACATGATAATCTCCGTAAAGATAACCATAATGGAGGTAATTAAACCCATAAGATATGAAAAGATCAATTTTTCCTTGACCTCCAAACCACAATTATTAAGAATATTCTCTCTCTATGATGGTTGCAATTGAAGGATAAAGATTCATGTTGGAGTCTTTAAAAATTTCAATATCTTTTCCTTCACAACCCAAATTAGCTAGTGAATCAGCCAATTTATTTCCTTCTCCATAGGTATGAGAGATAACTATTGAGTCAAACCATGAGAATAAAGACCAAAACCTTTGAAGAACATAATTTAGTTGCCAATTGGGAATAGATTGTTGTTTACAAGCGTTGATAATCAACAATGAATCACCCTCAATTTGAAGTTTTTTAATACCAATGGTTTGGGCCAAATTCAAACCATATAAAAGAGCCTAAGCTTCAACTATATTATTCGTGCACATGGATAACTAAACTGATTTAGTTGCAACTAAGAAGCCCTTGCAATCATGAATACACATACCTACCTTTGACACCTCAAGATTGCCACGAGAAGCCCCATCAAAGTTGAGTTTGCAAAAACTATCCTGGGGAGGTAACCACTTTACACTTTTTCTATCCACTTCTTGCTTAGGAGGATGCAACATACTACCTTTGAATGGAAGCGTAATGAATTGCCAAAATTTTAAAATTTGATTATCCCAACTTGTGAAAATGGAAGCATTTGATTTATGATTACAAACATAAGAATTCACACATTCCAAAACTGCTTTCTCAAATTTTACTATAGTCTAATCAACTAAAGACTTGGAGTCCCTGAAAATTCTTCTATTCCATTCCCACCAAATGTTCTAGATTAGCACTGTTGGGACTATTCTCCAAATACAAGCAAAAAATCAGATCTACATAAAACAAGCCAACTGGAGAAAACATCCCAAAGAGAATTAGGAAGAACATGAAAACAATTAATTTATGCTTAATGAAATTCTAGCACTCCTGAGAGTAGACACATTGCACAAACAAATGATCTACTGTTTCCTAGTGATCACCACAAAGAACACACTAAAATGGATCAACAATACCAAGTTTAGACAACTTGTCACTAGTAAGCATTTTATGCCTCAAAGCCATCCATGCAAAACTACCTGCCTTTGGAAGCACCATCGGGTTCCAACAAAAAGAGAAAGCTCTTTGCTTGTGAATTTGTTGGCCTTTGTTGATTAAAGTTTTATATCCCTGCTTGACAGAATATTGTCCATTCTTTGAGGGAGCCCATATAATTTTATCCTTCTTGTTGGAAAGGTATACCACTCTGCTTTTCAAAATGTTGTTCAATAAAACCACTTCATTTTGTGGGATGGGCATAAGAGAGACATCTTTCCATGTTACCCTCCTAGAAGATGCACACATGGACTGAACATAATCAATTAGTTTGGAGCCCCAACATTCTTAAAGCAAACCTTCTACGACTACGAATTCCTGATTGGATTTCAAAGGAGGATGACCATTCCACGAGTCACCCCAAAACAACACATCCTCTCCATTATTCACTTCCCAAGAGATGTAAGAAACAATGATATGTCTGCTTGATAACATAAAATTCCAGATCGCTGATCCATTAGGAGGGTTTGCAATAGTTAGTATCCTGTTGGTGATTGATTATCTAGATATTTTGCTTGTAGGATACTGCACCATTTCAGTTGTGATCTTGTATATCATTTCTATTTTTATTTTTAACCGTTTTATCTTTATTTATTTGAGTCTTGTATTTCTTAATTTTTCTCTCCTTATCTTTAAATTGACACTTCTTTTTATGGTTTAGAGGAATCTTTTTCTTTTATTTTTCTTTGTTAATCTCTCCTTTTAGCTCTTCCTTCCTCTTTTTATTTTCTTTCTTGATTTGATATTTTCCTCCTTTTATTGTGTTTGTCCTTTTATTTGTTTCTTTCTTCCTCAATTGAGCTTCATATAATAGACTATAATATTTTATAGTCTATTATATCATATCTATTTTCTAGCCCTTTTATCTTCATTTTTTTGAGTTTTGGTATTTCATATTGTTTTTTCAATTTTTGTTAGGTCTTTTATTTACATTTTTTGTCATTTTACTTGATTCAACAGCCTTTGCTTTGCTGGAGCCCCCTTTATAATTTTCCCTTTGTTTATATACTTATGCTTTATTAACATCTTAATATCTTTGGGCATGAGCCCATGGTGCATTGTATGAGTGGTGGTTTTGTTGTTGTGTCCAAAAAGGTTCAAATCTTCAGACTTAACCTGTAGCATTGTTGTTGTTGTTGTTGGTATTCTCGCCATTGTACCAGGCATTGGTGTTTGGGGCCCACTCCCTAGCTTGGTTGGTGGGACCTTACTCCCTTGTTGGGTTGGTGTGCTTGCAGACCTTGTGCCCCTACAAGGCTATCGTGCTCACGAGAGTGGTGGTTTTTGTGCATCCATGCTGGGATGAGGTCCCCATTTGTGGCCTCATTGGTTCATAGCTCCAGTTCAAAGTGCACAACCTTGGTTGTGTATTACAAATAAAAAAACATCTAAATATATTTTTTATTTTTTATCCTTCACCCTATCCTTGAGCCTATGTTTCAACTATTTAGCCTTTTATTTTATTTTATTTGGTCAATTTTTAGCTTAGTATTTAATTTGTTTGAGGTTTTTCATCACTCCCTTCTCCTCCCTAAAATCTCTTGCCCCTTTATTTATTTATTTTTGGGACTTGTATCTTCCATCCTTTCCACCCTCCTTTCCTCTTTATATCCATCCTAGTCTGCTAACTCTTTATTCATAATTTTCTCTTCTTCTTGTCATCCTAATGATGAATCATGGAGTATGATCCAAAATGTTGATGATGAAAAACAACACACAATTTGTCCAAAAATCGTACATTAATAACATATAGAATAGTTTTAAAAAAGTCATCCCACGTAAACAAAAAGTTTATAGGAGCTAAAATATCCAATCAATTCATTGAAATGTGAAAACAAAAAAAAATGCACCTACAAAAAAATTTAGAAAAAATGCATGAATAGCTATGAAGAGATCTGAAAGAAATTTCCAACACTACTAGGTCACGGAAAATGGAGAAATAGGTCAAAATTTGTGAGCTTAGGCATAAAAAGGCACCTTTGACTTTGATAGGCACTAAAATGTACCAACAAAAAATATGGGAAAAAACTAGCACCATTAGATAGTGCTCAAAAGTAGCTTTGCAGTGATATCTCATTCGCCAAATTTTGATACCATATGCCCAAGGTATGGCCAAAATTAAAAAAATAAAATCTTTTAGAGCTAAAGGGGGCTTGGAGGGGGCCTTGGGGTGTCTGCACTACCACACCAACAAAATATTTAGGGAATATTCCTTGCGCCCAAAAAAAATTGATCCCTACCCAAAAAATCGATAAACGAAATTTTTTTCAAGAAAAAATAATATACCACAGGAAAACAAAATATTCAAGGAAATTCATCAGCTGAAATAGATGAATGTTGCTAGAAAAAAATTAAGGAGTGCCAGAAGAAGCCGTTGATTTTTTTAAATGCTACCAATAAGTTTATTGGTCGACCTTTCAACCAACATTATACATAACGCTATAAAGTGCTTTTTTAAAAAAAAAATATGTACAAAAGTCGTATAGGGGTCGTACAAGCTCCTGTTAAAAAATATTGCCTCAAAAGCTCCCGATGCCAAAATTGAGAAAATTTATAGTCAAAATTCATCGAATAGGTCTCTTGAATGCAATTGTGAGGTCCTTTTCAAATCAAAATGCACAAAAAAATTGCCCAACTCCAAAATTTACAAAAAAACAATGAAGATTCTAGATTTGCTCCTATAATCCTAGTTGAGAAAAAAACTAAAGAATCGAGAAGGGGTTCCCTGAATCCACACTTTGATACCATGTTAGAATTGTGAATAAACATAAGACACATGATCAAACAAAAAATAAAAACACCTTCCACATACGAGAGTTGCAAATAATGATTTGTTATATCCTCAATAAGAAAAACTTACAAAATGAACCTCAAGAGTCATCAAGGAGATTGAGAGAGATCAATGAGGGAGAGTGCTTTATAAGAGCAATCCTAAATGATAAAGGGATTAGATCACAACAAATGTCATCATCATGTGTGATGAGATAAAATGATCTAATAATAGATCCTTAGTCAACAAAAAAAGAAAAAAACTCCTAAGTTTAGCTAAGTGCTTGGAATGAATTAAAATAATATCCAATGAAAGATTAATTAATTATTAGCTAATGCATGATTACTCTAACATAGATACCCATATTATAGAAAAGTAAGATTGAGAAGATAATACAAAGATGCTAGAGGCAAACATTATTACAAATAGTTAGAGTGCTTACTCCTCTCTAGTGGTATTGTTACACAAGAAACGTGAAACTTGGTAGATGTGTCATGATTACAAAGAGCTCAACTAATACACCATTAAAGATGTATTTTCAATTCCAATAATTGATTATTTATTATACGAGCTAAATGGTGTTATTTATTTTACCAAACTTGATCTTCATTATAGTTATCATTAAATTACAAATAGAGATGAGGTTATACATAAGATAGATTTCTAAACCCATGATGATCATTATTAATTTTTAGTGATGCCTTTTGGCTTCACAGATGTACCATCTACATTTCAAATTTTGTTGAACTCTACCTTTTGTCTATTTGTACAAAAAAATGTTTTTATATATTTTATGACATCTTAATATATAATATTTGGAAGAAACACTTGCAACATGTGAATTAAATTTTGAACATTTTTGAAGAAAGTCAACTTTATGCTAAGCCATCCAAATCTATTTGTGCAATCAAAGAGGCAGAGTACCTTGGTGATATTGTTTCACATTAGGGATTCAATGTGAACCCTCACAAGATCAAGGTTGCAATATAATGGAAAACACCTATAACCCTCAAGGATCTATGGGGTTTATTGGGTAAATCATTGGCTTTTAAAAATTAATGCAATATAGCAAGACTACTCATAGCTTTATTAAAGAAGGGTTATTTTTAGTGGAATTAGGCAATTGCCAAGGCAATTGAGAAGCTCAAGGAAGCTATTTTCTTAACTAGTTATAGCTATCCTATTTTTTTCTAAACCATTCATTGTAAAATGTGATTCTTTCGGGTTTGGAATAGAAGAAATACTCATGCAACAATTAATACTCCTACCATTTGAGAGTTTTCGAATCAAATGTAAGAATATTTTGAAGCCTATTTATGAGAAGAAAATTATGGCTATCCTGCATACAATTAAATAATGGAGAGATTATCTAACGAGAAGGAAATTTAAGGTAAAGAAAGATCATGATAGTTTTAGATACTTCTTCAAACATAGGTTTTCATTTAAAGAATAAAAAACAAATCACAAGGATGGTGTGATATGACTGAGATCATATACAAGAAAGGGAGAATATTATGGTTGATACTCTATTTAGGAGGGATTAACCCACATAGTCACTATTTTATTCTATTTCCATATTGTAGGCGTATTTTACGGATGGGGCATAAGAAGAATGGGAAAAAAATGTATACTTAAAATCTCATTCAAAAAATCCAACAAGGTTTAAGGGTTTTAAAAATATTGCATGGAAAGAAGATGCTCTATAGTATAAGGATGTATTGTACCTATGTAAGAACTCAACCTTTAAATGAAATGTTTTGGTAGAACTCCATGCTTCTCCAATAGGTGGGATTTTAAGCTTCTTGAAGAAATCATAGAATCAAGTAGGATGTCTTTTGGGATGGGCTTAAATGGGATGCCTAGAAATTTGTGGTAGAATGTATGGTATGCCAATAAAATAAAGGGGATACAACTAAGACTCCAAAAAATCTTATCTATTCCGAGTATTGCAAGTTAGAGGTGGGAGGAGGAATCAATGGATCTCATCATTTGCTTACCTAGGTCTAAAAGAAAAAAAATGTCATCTTGGTTGATGTGGATTAACTTACTAAATATGTACATTTTTGTTCTTTGTAACACCCATTTTTAGAAATTACTATAGAGAAAAGATTTATGAATTTCATTCAAAAGCTACATGAGACTCCAAAACTTATAATAAGTGACAATGATCCTATATTTTAAAAGTAATTTTTGGATTAACTTATTCTCCTATTTGGTCACTCAACTTTCTCATAAATCATCATATCATTCACAACCAAATGGGAAAATTGAGCTGGTCAACAAGTGCTTGGGGGGCTATCTCTAATGCTTTTCTATAGATAAACAAGTGATATGGGTGCATTAATGGTTGTCACTAGTAGAATGGTGATATAACACTTCTTTTCATAATTCATCCACAATATATCCATTTTGGTACTATATGCTTACCATCCATCACCTCTTCATTGTGGGTACATTGAAAGATTAGAGCAATTGGATAGCACATTCAACACTAGTAAGAGGTACTTTCTAGTGTCAAGAACTTAAAAATGTGACATAACATAAAGAAGCAACACACTTATTAGCAATGTAGCTAAATATATTTTGAAGTAGGTGATTGGGTCTTTATGTGCTTACAACCATAGTAAAAATTTTCATTGAAACAATAGAAGTATAACAAGATTGTGCTTGAGCATTGTGGCCCCTTTAAGGTTTTATAATATATTAGAAACTTAGATACAAGTTGGAGTTTCCTATGTAAAAAAAATACATCCTATCTTCAATGTTTCTTACATAAAGAAGGTTATTATACAAAGAGTTCCCATCTAGATAGAATTAACAAAGCATGATGATGAGGGGAAAATGATTTTGAGGCCAAAGAGAATCCTTCAAACACTCACTAATATGTTGTACTTCAAAGGTGATTATAGAGTATTTGATCAAGTGAAGGAATTCTCTTATCAAAGATACTACATGGAATAATGAAGATTTTGTGCAAAAGCACCCATGGTTGATCTATGTTGAGGAAAATGCTTCTTTGAAGAGGGGCCATGCTACACCTTTAACCCATTGATTATATTGAGATATTTGTGGTTGAATTTTTTGATAACATTACCCAAGCAATTCAGCTATATGATCATGAATATAATCTTATAAAGGTAGTTAGATTGACCTAGATGGTATCAATGACATTACTATCATATATAGTCCTAAGATAGTGTCTAGTTTATTATCATATTGTGAATTATGTTCTTGTTGGAGACATTTGAAAGATCTCCCCCTCAAATTGGCTTATTATTAAATTCTTGTAGATTATTTCCTATTGTATTATTCTCTTGTGAAAGTAATCCCATTGCAAAATTTGTATTATGCATCATTGTAAATGAAATATAATATATCTACATGTTGGAAAAGGGAACTACTTTTTAATGTTATTTATTTCTTTTAAATGAAGGATGGTTTGTTATAATTTTTATTTAAATACCATGTAAATAATGGCCACTTTACTTGTTTAATCATGAATAAACATTATACATTTTAAAATGTTGTTTCCTTTAAAATATTGTGTTATGAGGCTTGTGAGTTTTTTATAATCTTAAATTATTTGATTCTATTTGACATTAAACATAACATTAGAGATGAAATTTTGAGAAATATAAAATAAGCTAAAATCCATGACAAACAATAAACTTATCATGGTCTCTTCAAAAATTGTAAAGCCTAATTAGTTTAAACATTACCTAGTACCATGAAAATCAAATTATTAAGCAAATAAAAAATTACCAAAAAGATATGTAGCTATTTGGCCTTTTCCATTTGCAAACTAGGAGGGTTGTGATAGTTTGGTTTACCATCTTACATGTGATCTACACACTTAAATCAAAATATCATGACATTGAAAGTGATAAAAATAAACATGAATTTAAATCTACGATTCTATACCTTGGATTAAATAAAACTATTTAGAAATTTTTGAATTGTCAACTAACATTTAAACACAAACTTGTGTTTACACTCTTATTATGCAAAAACACTTGAAATCCATAAACAACATTAAAACATTTATTTCATAATCCTAGTCTAAGTCACTCACATACATCTTTAGTTTAGTACACAATCAAAGCTAGATAAAGATCACAACTTGGATCAAATATTTAGTTCATAGTCTAATAAATTCATCGAGCATAATAAAGGGGTGTTGGGCATTTGGTTGTTACATAAACTAGAGGTTAGAAAATACATTAATGGGAATAAAAATTTCTTTATTGTAGAAAAATTTCTTCAACTTATAAGTTGCACTTCTCCATGTTTTGAAGACAACTTATTACCATCCATGCATGTTTTGACATATAATTTTTTTATTAACAAGGGGAAAGTATAAATATGATCATTTTACTAATTTTTCCAATGATATGTTGTTTTAGGTTGAAATGTTGCTATGTGATTCCATATGCTTGTTCATAATTTCAACATCAAACATGCAAGATGTCATTAGAGCCTTAAGACTTGAAAGATCTCTAGGTTTGCTTGAATGCTATAGCCAAACACGAGTTATGATCAAGGCGCCTTCTTATGGCCTTACTTATCCATGCAAGAGATATGGTAACAAAGACAAACACGATAGGCCTACAGGACACCATCATTATGCAGGATGGTTTTTGTGCAAATGGTCCTCCTAGTTCCAATAAGCAAAGTGGTGTGATACCTAAGGACAAAAATCAATATTGTCATATTCATTGGAAGAGCTTCATATTATTACACTTAACCTAAGTATGGGAATGTAAAAGTAGAGGCAATGGGCACATATGCCATTAGATGGGTTCAATCCCAAATACTCTTCCTATTTAGATGTTAAACAAAAGATCTAAACCACAATCTCTCATTTTGAACTTATTAAGACAACTCTAATTGAGTTTTGTGATGTTTAACTCATACCATTTGTGATTACAATGTGAGTGCTCGGTAGGCATTTCCACATATTTGTGATAATTAATTACATTTTTATGACATAAATATTCACCTATCTTGTAGCCTAGATTTTTCTTGATTTTTTAATAGTAAATTTTGTTGGCGGTGGCACATATATCTTCCAAATTAAAGAATCACCACCATATCACCCACTTTTGTAATGCAGTCTATGATATCATTTTATAATTTATTTGATAATCAGGGAAAATGGAGTTGCTTCATTCAAATGTTCCATACCTTTATAAGGCATATATAAATACATTTGTTTATAATTTTAAATGTACCTTGGGACTTTGTGTAATACTATTAATGATAGTTACAAAGTAATGTAACTTTTAGAAGAATAGAAGGTACTTTGCAACAATTTTTTTTCTTCCATTGTAAACATTGAATAAACTCGTTACAAAGATTTAGAAATATGTGTCCTTATAACCCTAAAGTTGTCAAATCATTTGCATGAGATGAAGAATTAAAGTTCATCATTCTAGATTCTTTCCTTGCCTTCATTGTATATAGACATGTATACTTAAGATAACATTCCAATATTTTAAAATTGACTTAGAGATTTGTTAGGTACATGACTTATAAGACTTTGGACATTATGATTGAATCCCTACTTATATAATTTTAACCTTGGACAAGTACAAAAATTCAAGATTTTTAATGTAGTTGTGACTAAGTATTGTAAGCAAAAATTAGATGTGACATATGTAATTTAGTCTTTGCTAGCATTTACTAGGTATTGTTAAATATAATTTTTTTTACTACCATTTATTAGGTTTGTCACAAGCAAATAAAGTAATCAATTTGACCATATTATGATTATAATTATAATACTCTTTTCGAACCTATGAATGTCTCCCATTGTCTTTCTCTAAATTCCCTTGATCCTTTTGAGTTCCTCCTATTTTCAAACTATTGCGACTCCGAAAACTTATAAAATGCCTTAGCTCTTTTCCAACCACCTTCGAACCCTTATCTCAATAGTATCAATTTATAAATCTTATAATGCACAGTTTTGAAATACCATGAATGTGCAATTACATTAGTTAGAGTTTTTCAAATGCAACACATAACCACTAATTACAACATAAACATAATTAGATTGAAAAAACATCTATGAATTCACTAAGTAAAGGGATGTGAAACAACATAAGAAAAATCTAACCATAAATGAGACAAAATCTACATACATTTACATAAAATTACACACTGAATCTGAAATGTGAGTTAATCTCAAAACATTAACTTGACATAGACAAAAGATAATACAATTAATCCAAACAAAAGAACTATACAAAATGACAAGAGCCCTCCCCTTTTATTTCTTACTGACCACGACATCTTTCCATTTACTTTGAGCGTTCCCCACCTTTAGTCTTTTTCCCACTCCCCCCTCTTCCACCTTTTCCTCCACCTTTTCATTTGATAAATGTACAGGTTTTGTGAAAACAATTCAATAAAACATCCGTATTATATCATAAAATAGGTAACAGAGGTCTTTGATCTGCATTGCACTTTATGCATTGATCTGCATATACCCAGAGATCTGCATTGCACTATGCAATCTAATTTTATGAAACAGTAGTGTGGTCTACAGTGCCAAATACTCAAAACAAAAACAAAAAATCTAGAGACTGAAACTCCAACCTCATTCCTTCATGATTACTGCAGGTAGTGCGACCCTATTTTTCAAATTGCTGGATTTTAGCATCACCAATAATCTCCGCAAGAACATTGTCCTTGTTTAAAATGATGGAAACGGTTTGCATCTCTCACAACAATTTCTCTTGCAACAATTTTGGAGATAAATTTTGTTGCATTGTGACAATCAGCACATACTCGAAGGTTCTTAACAACTCTAATAGTTGTTCCAGGTGGTGTGTTTAACAAACCAAATGCAATTGCCAACTTTTCACTATGGTGACACAGAAATAAATCTTTTTCCTCCTCTTCCACGTCATTAGATAAACGTCTTGAATCTGGAAAATACCCTGCTGCCTTCATCTCCAAAGCCAATTTCTCCAACATTGCATAGATCTCCTGTGTCTGTGGATGCGATCTGTCCCCTACACAAAAAGCATGTACCATTTTATGGCCTTCGATCCAACTGCATCCAGGGATCTTTTTAATTCCTCTTTCTTTCATCAATCTTCTTACCATTTGAACCTCACCCCGCCTGTACACTTCTGCGTAGATGTTTGAGAGAAGAACATAAGTTGCAGCATTCTTAGGATCCAAATCAAAAATCAGCAGCGCTGTAAATACCCCTAAACCGATATTTCTATGTGATTTACAGGCACCAAGGAAACACATCCACACAACCACCACAGGGTCTATTGGCATCTTAATGATAAAGTTTAGGGCCTCCTCAAGATAGCCAGCACGGGCAAGAAGGTCAACCATGCACACATAATGATCAATTGTAGGTGTAATGCAATAAGGGTTATGCATATCATTGAAGTATGTACAGCCCTCATCCACTAAACCTGCATGTCTGCATGCACATAGAACACAAGAAAAACTTATAGAGTCAGGATGTGCTCCAGAATGCTTCATTAATTCAAAGATTTTGAGAGCATCCTTCCAAAATCCATTTTGTGCATATCCTGCAATCATGGCATTCCACGAGACTACATTTTTTTGAGACATTTTATCAAACAGTTCACGTGCCTTGTCTATGTTTCCACATTTTCCATACATGTCTACCAGAGCATTTCCAACTATAATATCTGACAAAAATCCCCCTTCCATAATGCTTTGGTGGACGTCCATTCCCTGGTCCAAAGCTCCCATTTTGGCACAGGCAGGGAGGATACTGTCAAATGTTGTGGAGTCTGGCTTTACACCTGCCAATTGCATTTGCTTGAAAGTTTCTAAAGCCTTTTCAATAAATCCATTTTGTGCATATCCGGCAATCATGGCATTCCATGAGACCACATTTCTGTGAGGTATTTTGTCAAATAGTTCATGTGCCTTGTCTATTCTTCCACATTTTGCATACATGTCTACCAGGGCAGTTGCAACTACAACATCTGACAAAACTTGTCTATCCTTTATGCTTTGATGGATGTACATACCCTGTTTCAAAGCTCCCATTTTGGCACAGGCAGGGAGGATGCTGGCAAAGGTTGAGGAATTTGGCTTTCCACCCGCCAATTGCATTTGCCTGAAAGTTTCTAAAGCTTTTTCAACAAATCCATTTTGTGCATATCCTGCAATCATTGCATTCCATGAGATGATATCTCTTTGCTGCATTCTGTCAAAGAGTTTGCGTGCCTTGTCTATGCTTCCACATTTTGCATACATGTCTACCAGAGCATTTCCAACTATAATTTCTGACAAAAATCCTCTTTCCATTACGCTTTGATGGATGTCCATACCCTGTTTCAAGGCTCCCATTTTGGCACAGATGGGGAGGATGCTGGCAAAGGTTGTAGAGTCTGGCTTTACACCTGCCAATTGCATTTGCTTGAAAGTTTCTAAAGCATTTTCAACAAATCCATTCAGTGCATATCCTGCAATCATTGCATTCCATGAGACGATATCCCTTTGAGGCATCCTGTCAAAGAGTTTGCGTGCCTTGTCCATGCCTCCACATTTTGCATACATGTCTACCAGAGCATTCCCAACTACAATATCTGACAAAAATCCCCCTTCCATTATGCTTTGATGGATGTCCATACCCCGATCCAAAGCTCCCATTTTGCCACAGGCAGGGAGGATGCTGGCAAAGGTTGTGGTGTCCGGCTTTACACCTTCCAATTGCATTTGCTTGAAAGTTTCTAACGCCTCTTCAACAAATCCATTTTGTGCATATCCTGAAATCATTACAGTCCACAAGAACGCATTTCTTTGAGGCATTCTATCAAACAATTCACGCGCCTTGTCTATGCTTCCACATTTTGCATACATGTCCACCAGGGCAGTTGCAACTACGATATCTGACAAAATTAGTCTATCATTTATGCTTTTATGAATGTCAATACCCTGTTCCAAAGCCCCCATTTTGGCACAGGCTGGGAGTACGCTGGCAAATGTAAACTGATCGGGTTGGAGACCTGTTTGTTGCATATGGTGAAACAGTGTGACTGCCTCTTGAGAATACCCATGCCTTCCATAAGCCGCAATAATCGTATTCCATGAGATGTTGTCTCGTTCTTTCATGTGGTCAAACAGTTTACGGGCATCCACCAAGCTTCCGCACTTGACATACAAGTAAATAAGCTTATTACGAAAAGTTGTGCGTGTAGAAAATGTAAGTCGCCTGTGAGCGATAGAAGAGTGGACATTTTTCCCTTGTGAAAAAGCGTTCGTGAGGATAAAGGTCTGCAATAATTGAAGATATGCAGAGTAGTCTTCAGGTGATTTGTGTGTAGTAAACAGAATGTGCATCGCCTCCAACCTAATGCTGTGAGATAGAGTTGAGTTTTAGATGGCAATGGCATTTTATGATTGTAATTGGAGCGTGGAAAATATGCAGTGTTATTCAGTCTACGTCTACCAGAATGACAATGCCAGTGGTAAGCCTGGAAGCATTGTCATTTACAGGTTTTTAATGCCCTTTCGAAAGCCAGCTTTCAGAACCAAACAAACATTTAACAGTTGAAAACACCCAGCATACATTCATACATGATAACGTTTTCGGTATTGGGTGTTCTCAAAATTCCACTATCCTCTTAAAAACTATCGATGCAATCCATACATATACTCACCATGGCAGGAGAAGCAACTTCACAGAAAACGGGCCGAGCTAAACAAAGAAAAATCTCTCCATACCGTAAAAATAGGGGTAGAGCTTCGGTATCTCAAAGGTGAGCAGCAGAATGTGCTGTGCCGCCTTCAAAACAACCCTAGCAAAGGGTAAAATTGATTTATAATAGCAAATATCTCAAACAATATAGAACATTGATTTAATATAAACTAGCAATCGCATCTTGGTGTGCAATGGATACATCAAAGGGGTGTGGAAGGTTATTAGAGAAAATTAGAGAAAGTTTTGGTCTTTTTTTTATATGTATTTGTGTAGTATGTGATGTCAATTGGTAGGCCATTTAGAAAATGATTTTATTTGTGCAAAAAAGGTCTCAACGGAGAAGTGATAACTTCAAATAAACTATGCATCCACTTACATGGATCTAAAGACAACTAAAACGAAACTTCTGAATTAGGTTGATAATTAAGGTTCCATTATGAATAGCTCATATTATGTTTGCAATAGAGAGAGTGAGAGAGCGAGAGAGCGAGAGAGAGGGGGGGGGGGGAGTAGGGGGGAGGGGGGTGTCAAGAAAATGATATATTGATAAAGAAGGGGAGGGAGAGATAGGGAGATAGAAATAGAGGAGAAAGATGTAGTGAAAGGTAAGGAGATAGAGATAGGGGAGAGATATGTTGGAAAGTGTGCCTCAGATTTGTTGGCTTGATCATCATTTTGCAGTAGTGTTAAGTTTTTCTCTTTATCAGCTTGACAGTAACTCATTGGTGGGACGTGGACCGCAGTCCCATTGATGGCCTGATGGTTTATCACCGTTGTGTTATCGGTGGGAAGAGGCATCATTGGCAAGACTCTGTTTCATGTCTCCCTGACAGCCCAAAGCTATGACTTGGTCATTGTCGGTGTGACTCAACCTTATCGGTGGGACTCTACCTTGAGTCTCCTCGATAGATCGATGGGTTGTGGTGAGCTATTGGTGACTCTCATTAGCGTGACTTGACTTATCGGTGGGACTCTATCTTGAGTCTCCTCGATAGACCGATAGCTGTTGTGAGATTGCGAAAAGTTAGAACTCTTGAACCTCATGTCGCGGGTTGTGAGGTTTTGGAAACCTCTGACACAACATTGGCGAGACTTCCTTGTATTAGGGGGAGATGAATTGGTGTCCCCCCAATATGGCAATGGTTGGTCAGCGGTGATGACATTGATGTCACATACAAGAATGTCGTAGGTTTTGAGAAATTCATAGCCTTCGATAGAGGTTCTGAAGTTCAATTTTCTGGTGACATAGCGATTTTGTGTGGGCTTGGCCAACGGTGGTGACTTGGATGACATGGTGGCAATGGGGACCACGACGGTGTGATGTTTTATATATCAATCGATAGTCGTGATTAAATCAATCCAACTGCGCCCACTAACCCCGTGCCTTTTGTGGTGGGTCTTGAGTAACTCCTGTAGGGTGTGTGGGCTTTGGATGTATGTCGTGGTGGACTCGACGAGTGCCAGGTTGTTGAACAACGATTGGTTGTTGACTGTTGATAGATTGAATGGCGATTAATTGGTAGGTTATGTGGATGTTGTAATAAATTGTGATGGTTTGCATATAGGAACCAAAACAGTTGGTTTTTTGGAATTGAAGTGACCATGGCTAGATGACAATTATATATTGTAACGCTTTGCAATGAGTGTAGGTTCAATCGATGAGGTTCGGTTGATTGATGTTCTACATTGTATGCTTACGAGCATTGTAATAGTGTGAGAGAACAAAATTGTATTCAAAATCTGTCTTTAAGGTTGATTAGGGAATTGTAATGTTGTTGTGAATTAACACCTGGAGTGGAGTCTATAACTCTCTATGTAATTGATTTACTGTAATACAAAGTGGCTTTACTTGGTGTGTGGGTTTTTCTCCTGTAATGGTTTTCCCACGTAAATCTGGTGTTCAATTCTGTGTATGTTAAATTGTCTATTCTTTTGTTATGACTTTAACTCGAATTAAATAAAATTTTATGCACTTCTTTCTTGAGAATTTTGCATTTGGAAGGCATTTATGCACCCTGCTTTCCTTACAAGATAGAGAGATGGAGATGGAGATGGAGATGGAAGGAGAGAGGAAGAGGGAGAGGGAGATATAGAGATAGAAAGAGGGAGAGCCAAAGAGAGAGGGAGAGATGGATGGATAGAAAGATAGATAAAGTTATATAGAGAGGGATATATATATAATGAGAGAGAGTTAGATAGAGGTAGAGAAAGGGAGATATATATAGAGAGAGATGAGAAGAGAAAGAGAGATATCTTTATATATCTGTCTCCCTCTCTATCTCTATGTTTCTCATTATCTCTCAATCTCTCTTCTTCTCTCCCTATTTCTCTCTCTATATGTCATCTCTCTCTCCCTTACTCTCTTTTGCTATTCCTATTTATCTCCCCCTCTCCCTCTTTATCTCTCAATTTCTCTATCTTTATATATTATTGACTCCCATTGCTATCTCTCTATCTCGCTCTCTTTGTTACTTTATATCTATTTGTCTCTCATCTTCGCTCTCTTTGTTTATTTATCTATCTCTATCTCTTTCCCACTTTATTCCTCTCTCTCTTTGTTTCTCTCTTCTCTTTGTATCTCCATATCCCTCTATTCCATCTTTTTTCTCTCTAGAACTCTTTTTTATCTCTCTTTGTCTAGTTGCCTCTATCCTCCTCCGTCTCATTTGGTCCCCCTCTCTTTCTCTCTCTTCTTTCTCTCTTTATTTGCTTTCCTCCTTAAGTGTGCAATGGGTACAATGAAGAGGTCTTAAAGGTGTATTATCATATCCTTAATCAAATGAAATTCTACCCTGAGCATAACTCCCTAGGGACACATGCTATCCTTGGATTGTTGACATAAAACATTTGACTAACCAAAAGATAGTTTCTCTTTTTCTCTTGCTCTCTAACTTTTAATTTAGATTTTAAATTTGAAATTTATTTTATTATATAAATTTAAATTTTAAAAAATAAAAATAAAATTATTCTACAATAATTAAAAATTTAATAAGACAAATAATTATAATATAAATCAATTCTAATAACTTTTAATAATTAGAATTTCAGCTCAAATGTATCCCATAATTGTTACATCACAACCTTGCCACATATCCACTCTAAAGTAATAGGATGCTTATTCAAAACTTGGCCACACTTTAATGAATGTCCCACATTACCATTACACCACAAATAATCAAATACAACAATATCTACATTATTGTCATTTAAATATTTTATGTTTTAAATGTAATTTGCTGGGTGATATGGACAACAACTATGATATTCTATTAAGAATATTTTCGAGATTATCAATGGTGAGATAAGAACCAAGACAAACATAAAAAATGTAAACTAATAAAAATACAATAAAGAGAACACCTAAAATAAGATAGGGCTATAACTAGGGTCAAAATGTGAAAAACTGATGGAAAAATTGGATGGAGGAATAGATACAAGTTTAAATAAATATGAATATTAAGATATTGGATAGAAACATATTAGAAAGATAAGAACATATTAGAAGAAAATGAAAGTGATAGAAAAAAATAAAGAAAATAAGAAGTGGAGTATAGAACAAATACTTGGAGGATGTTGGTGAGCCAAATTGGACTTCATAGAATAAATGAAATGGAATGGAATGAAAGAGAGGTACTAAGAGGAGGCAATGGGAAAGCTAAGGGATGAGTAATGAAAATGCAAGGAATATTGTTTTAGAAATAGGAAGTCACTCAAACAAAGAAAAGAATGGCATAAAAATGTCACAAGGGTAGTTCCAAACTATAATACCACTTGTGGTAAGCATAACTGAATTCAACTATTTCAAAATTTTACAAAATTTCATGTACATTTATATATTATATATTTGCACAATGCTGAGGAAGAAAGTGCCATATAATTGTACCATTTTATAATTAATTACTATACAAGTTCCAATGATTTATTTCATACATTTTTTTTCTCTCAGAGACATATCCTTCTCTAGGATTCATGTTGGAGCTAATGCTTTCATATAAATGATTTACAATTTGTCATAGTATAACCTATTGAAATATGTTAGGCCTAAGAGACACAAAATAGAAAAAAAATTATATTTTATTGCATCAAGAAATTACATTATGATGAAATGTTCACATATTTATTTTATAGATAGAAGAATAATTTAACTTCCATAACTATCTAAACTAAAAATTATATTACAAATATATTAACCCAGAAGATTAACATGTTAACATCCCCCCTTAATCTAAAGGTGTTATCATGAAACCAAACAATATTTTGATTTTCTCAAACTTCTCTCAACCAAGCACTTTGATGATAATATGTATTGGTTGATCTAAAGCTTCTTTAAAAGGCCTACTATGACAGGTCTCAAATTTATTTGAACTAAGCCTATTACCTTGATAGGGTTCAAACTTCTATATTGAGCCTATTGCTTTGACATGTCTTAAATTTTTATAAGGAGTGTGTTGCTTTGATGAGTCTCAACTTTTGATAACGAGCCTATTGTTTTTACAAGTCTCAAATTTTGATAAAGAGCCTATTACTTTGGCGAGTCTCAAATTTGAAGAATGAGCTTGTTGCTTTGACATGTCTCAAATTTGGAATTGTTTGCAATTTGAAAAAATGACCAAACTTTAGTGGCCAATATGAGTATTCACCAAGTATAAATGAAATAGCACACACTAGGTGCAACATTGTGTAATCACAAGGTGTCAAAAATCATGAATTATCCACTTGAATTTGACACACACAAGATTCCCCCCTTTGGCATACAAGAGAGGAAAATGTCAACAATGTGATCTCCTTGATGAAGTTACTAAACAAGAGGCAACATCTTTATCTCCATAGCCTCAAAGAAGTGGAATACAATAGTAAGGGCCAACATCATCATCCAATAATAGAAAAATCAATCTTCAATGTTCTAAAAAATGAATGCTTATCAAATATATGAAATGGTATCTTAGAAATATCAAAATTAATTGTAGTTAATGTAGGTTCAATAAGATCTACATCATCATTAGAAGAATAATGAGGTATAGCGTCACCATTATGAACATGCACATTTTCATCATCAATAATAGATTGAACTCTCTTATAAGATTTGGTTTAAAAATAAACCTTGGATCTTCATCCTGAATTATCTATACAACCAAAATTCATATACCTCATGGAATTTGAAGGAGGATCTGATAGATAACAATGCTTGGGAAAATTTGTATGCAAACCACATGATGTACATGGGTGTAAGTTAAAGCAATTACTAGAAAATTGGCCTGGACTTCCACAATGGGAACAAATGTGGACATTTTTGGACTTAGTACATAGTGCTTTTAGTTTTTTAGATTTATGAACTTCACAAGAATCCAACAAATGTAGACTTTACATGAAATTTATCCATATGTCTCCCTAATATAAATTTTATAGGTTTAGAATATTCTGGGGCATAAGAGCCAACAAAACCCTTGTAACCAAGATCACATTTTCCCTTGTTTATTTTTTGAAATTCCCAAACTCTCACAATGGGTTTGGGTGAAGTAGCAAATTTTGACTCAATGTTTTTCTACTTTGTGACTTTGGTTGGTGGCATTTTTGGGCTATAGACTTAGACACATCATTTGACCTTTCTAACATAAAAAAGGAACAACTCCTTTTTTCAAGGATATATTGGTTTTACTTGTTTTCTTTTTTGAAATGTTAGAAGAAGCTACATCATGCTTACCATCTTTTTGTGTCATGTATCCTAACTAATCTTGTAATCGATTAAGTTCTTTTGTCAATAATATGCATTTCTTATAAAATTGTATGAATAGATATTTATATTGTCTCCAACATTCATATATTAATTTTGCCTCATCTATTGTGTGTACATGGATTTGTAGAGACAATATACCATCATGTAGAATGTGGACATGATGGTAGATACAAAATAAACAATTTGACAAACACCTTATAACATCAATTAAAACTTATTTATCCATATATCCTTATTACTCCCAAAAACCTTATTACTCCATAATTTACCAATTTTACAAATAAATAACACCTATTCCAATCTATAATGTATAATCCCAAATATCCATTCTCATGGAAAAAGGAAATTGAGTTACCATGCAGTTAGTTTCTTTGGCCTAGGAATTCTCATCATCTTTTGAAGTCACACCCAATCCATATGGGCTTCAACCAACATTAGCATTAGAAAACACTATTTACAAATTTTGAGAAATTAAAAAACTTTGTACATTCCTGCATACTTTTTAGGTTGATGTGGGCAAAAACAAAGATGAACACTTTGTAAGGGCTGCAATAAGAATATTAGCCAACAAAATAGTTGACATAGTGATGGATTCACAAATTTCTAACAATTATATCAATGAGAATATTACACCCTTGCTAAGATTTGGTAGAGCATGGATTAACACAATAGACATATGATTTTGGTTTGAGGGTGAACAAAAGCTAATGGTGAGAAGCCTGTTGTGTTTGTAAGGTATAAAAAGGCTAGGAAGATAAAGTCTATTTGGGTGTGTGAAAATCTGAAAACTATGGGGAAGAGTCTGGGTAGTGGTGGGGAATATGCCCTGCTTGTAAGAGGGTTGATATGTTGAGAATCAAGTTGATGGTGGGAGTTATGGAGTGTTGTAGAAGCAAAAATGTAAATCTTAAAAAGAATAAAAATATTGTAGTACAAGTTAGTCGTAAATAAATAATAGGAAAAATTAAATAAAATAATAGATAAGATATAGATTTACGTGGTAAAATCTTGATAATATGTCAAGGAAAATCCACATGGAAAAGTATTGATATTCTTATTGCTCAGAGAAATTGATTACAATCTCCATGTAGCTGCTGCTATTAATTACATATTTTCCTTAAAACTATGAAGTATATAATATCTTCAAGATAACAACCATTGTCAAGCATAGAAAAAAGATTTTTTCCTTTAAAGAAATTATTAATTATCTTTTAAGGAAAAAATGGATTTTCATAAGATAAATTTATTGTTTTATTGTTTTATCTTTTTCATAAAATAAGATTTTTGTTATATTTCTTTAATTTGTTGTCATTATCCAACAATCTTCTCCTTGGCAAGAATTTACTTGATACTTGCACATGCCCTTTCATCACCTTTTCTACAAGCCAAGAGAAGCCAAACTCCACCTCAACTTCTCTAACTATACTGGTTTTAAAAACATGTTTGCACAATTTTCTAGTGTATGAACTTTCTCAGGAGCTACTCCACCTTCGTCAATAACTTGTCCTACAAAATGGTATTTAATTGCAATATGCTTGGTCCTACTGTGATAAGCTAATTTTTTAGCAAAATGGAGATAACACTTTGACTATCACAAAATATAATCACCTTGTTGTGCACTTTTCCAAACTCACCCAAAAGACCCTTTAACCAAATTACCTCTTTACATGCACGTGAGACATCCATATACTATGCCTTTGTAGTGAATAAAGTTTATGTTTCTTGAAGCTTTGACACCCAACAAATAGTTCTTCCTGTAAGATTAAAGACATAACCTGAAGTAGATCTCCTTTTTTCCAAATCACCTACAAAATTTGAATCAACATAACCAAAAGCATAATCACTGCAACCATCAAAGGTGATACAATAATCACTTGTGCCTCTAAAATACTGAAGCACCCATTTCATTGCTTTCCATTACTCTTTACCTAGATTTTCCATGTATCTACTAACAACACTAACTACATGTGAAATGTTTGGTTTTGTACATACCATCACATTTATTAAACTTCTTACTACATTAGCATATGATACACAAGACATACAATCCTTTTCTTCTTTATTACTTGGACATAAAATTGAAGAAAGCTTAAAATGGGAAACCAAAAAGATATTTACTGATTTCACATTCATCATACTGAACCTTATGAGGATATTCTCCACATACTTTTGCTACAATAACCAAAGCTTACCATTTTCCTTGTCTTTGTGTATTTCCATGCCCAAAATTTATTTTATTGCTCCTAGATCCTGCATATCATAAGTCCTAACGAATTAAGCCTCTAACCTATTGATCTTAACTATGATTTTTCTTGCTACAAGCATGTCATAAATATATTACTGAGATAATTTGAATAAACTATTTTTCAAAATTTAAAGTAAATACAATGGTCATACTCACTTGTCAAATTTTGGCTCACCATGAAGGAATCAAACTTCTTGTACCATTTCCTAGGAGACTACTTCCAGCCATACAATTACTTCTTGAGTTTGTAAACAATTTTCCTTTGCAATCTTGAAAAAACTCTTTTTCTTGTTCCATATATATTTCCTCATCCAAGTCTCCATGTATAAATGTTGTTTTAACATCTAGCTGCTCTAGCTCAAGATCAAGTAATGCAACTAGCGCTAATACAACCCGAGTAGAAACAACCTTAACAACTAGTAAAATGTTTCCATGAAAACCAATACCCTCCTTTTGAGAATACGCTTTTGCTACCAATCTTTCTTTATACCTTTCAAATTTATCATTAACTCCCTTCTTTATTTTGTAGACCCATTTGCAACCAACCAACAACTTTCATAGCCTTTGAAAATTATCCCACATCCTATGTTTTATTTTTTTTCCCAAGGCATCAATTTCTTCTTTCATTTCTATTTTCCATTTAACACTCTCAGTACCATCCATTTCTTCCTGATATCACCTAGGTTCCCCATAATTATAAATCAAAGAAATAGATGAAACATAATCATCATACCTTTTAGGAGGATTTTTTATGTGTGTAGATCTCCATAGAGAAGGTTGTGGTATTTCCATATTTCCATATAATTTTCTTCATCCTCATTTTATTCTTCCAAAGCTTCTTTCTACTCCCTAACTTTTTATAGATGGATGAGTTTCCAACTGAATTTATTGGTGTTATGGTATTTGTTCCTATTTCATTTCAACTTCTACTATGTATGATTTTATGAGAGGAGATTCATCAAATACTACATCTTTTCTAATGATATCTTTGTGAGTAGTAGGATCCCGCATCTGCATCCCTTAATTCCATCACCATAACAAAAAAATATATATTTCTTGGATTTGGGGTCCAATTTAGAATGCTAATCTTTAGAAATAAGAGCATATACATCACAACAACAAAAAATCAAATTTGAATAATAACAAGAATGATTTGTCCATAGATCTTCATGAATCTTATAATATATTGTAACTGATGGTGATTGATTTACCAGATAGCAAGTTTTAGAGATTTTTCCTTCCCACAACTCTTGCTCCAACTTGACATTAATGAGCATACTCCTTGCTCTTTCTAGAAGAGTCATGTTCATGCGTTCAACAACACCATTTTTCTAAGGAGTGTAAATTATGGTTTTATGCCTTTCGATCCCATCTTCCTTACAATAATTTTCAAATTCCAAATATGTGAACTGGCCTCCATTATTTGTTCTTAATCATTTGATTGACGTGTCAATACTCTTTTCAACCAAAACTCTAAACTATTTAAATACACTAAACACACCAACTTTACTTTTAAGAATAGAGACCAACAACTTTATAGAGTAATCATCTATAAATGTCATAAAATATGACAATCCTCCAAAAGAAATTGTAAGGGACGGTCCCCAAACATTTGAATGAATATAATCTAGAATACCCTTACTTGTATGACTACCTACTTTAAAATTCTATATAGGCCGCTTCCAAAAATATAATTCTTACAAAAATTCAAATTCAGAGATCTTAGATTTGAAAGTAACTTACAGTTTAATAATACTTTCAACCCTTTCTCGCTCATATGGCCTAGTCATTGATGCCATAAACAAGTAGATTCATTGTTTTCCTCAAATAGCACCACTACTTCATTTATTACAATAATCTATTCTAGATAATAAAGGTTCCTAATATTTGTAGCCTTCATGACCACCAAAAGTCCCTTGGGAACTATCAATGATCCATCTTGAAATGTAGATGTATAGCCTCTAGAATCTAAAAATCCCAAGGAAATTAAATTATTTTTGAGTTATGGTACATGTTTTACCTCTATTAATTTCCTTAAAATTCCATCAAACATTTTAATATTTATTCTCATGTTGACATTTCATTCCCTCTTATATGGAACATCAGTAAAAACTAGTTTAAGAGATCTTATATGGGCCATCTTGCATGAACTATGCCAAAAAAACCCAAATATGGCTAAGTGTTGACATTTCAAACTTTTGGGGTTTCACTTCTTTACATAACCCTCATGCCTTCCCTATCCTACCCAATTTTCTATCTTTTTCATCCCTTCTTTCCATCACTTACCTAAGTGTTTTGGGTATCAACCATCAATCTTAACCCTTGACCTTTTTTGCTTCTCTTTCACAAGCCTTAATTATTTCCCTCGATCACCAAAGTTTTGAGGAAATCCTCAAAATATAGCTAAGTCTCAAAGATTTGGACTTCATGGATTGGCCATCCTCCTTACCTCTTATCATCTTTCTTCTCATGGATTAAGCATTCCTCTCAATCACTAGTCCCCAATGTCTTACCTTTGGAATTCAGATGTCAAGTCTCCCTCTTACTATTTATCACATTTTTTGATAAGACATAAGTCTCCTCACCATCCCCAACTCTCCACAATCTTATTTCTTCTTCACTCTTTCACCCTTCTACCAATCATTTGGATTTCATCTTCTCCCTTCCTTTCTTCCAACAAATGTGATGCTTGATGCCTAATTTTCGACAGGAGCTCTTTTTGGGGTTCACGGTTCAAAATTATCCATATCCTCTTCTTCATGGATGTGGTAAGTGATATCTTGTAGGCTTGATGCCTGATGTTCGATAAAGGTGCTCTTTTTAGAGACGTGGATGATTCAATGCTTAATAAAATGGTTGTTTTAGGCTTGAAACTTTGACAATACCTTCGAATGACACATTTTTTTACTGTAACTGTCATCAATGCTCAACAACTCTCCTGAGATGTCCAATCCTAGTTTCTAAATTAATGAAGATGGCATTTAACTATTTGAGCATGGTTTTGGAAAAAAATTGTGGTAACCATGGTTTATTTATTACCTACAGGTGTCCCCTTCGTGGATGTTCCATATCTAGATCACAAATTTCTCAAGTGATCTTTATCCTTCAATGTGAAGGCATGGTGGGGTTAGAAGAGTGTTGGACACTCTTTTTGGGAACTTTTTTTGTGTCCCTCTCTTGCACAAAGGGCACCATTGTGCTCATTGTAAAGGGTTATTCTTTGGTTTCTTTGGTAGAATTATGCAATTTCTTGCATTCTACAACTATAAACTAGTTTTCAGACCTCTGTATTATTAAATTTTTCTCATTTTACCTCTTCTCTCATATATGTTGTGTAAATATTTATTGCATTCATATTTTAGTGTTGTTGTATTATCTTCTATGCATGCATGTTATGTTAAAAAAATTGTAGTTATTGTTTTGTTAATGTTTCTTTCCTTTCAGCATCTTGCAAGACCCTAACCTCCATATGTGCCTCTAGAAGCCAAAAAAATAGAGAACTATGTAAGTCCTACCATTTTCATTGATGCTCTATGCAGTTTTGATTAGGAAGAAACATTTCTAATCTAGATATATCACCTCCCCTTTCCCTTTTTACATTCCTTCTCCCCCTTTTCCTTTGTGAGTTGTTAGAGTAGGATTTGTGGTAGGAATCCATGTGCTAGGTTGGACCAACACATTTGCACTTAGGGTAGAAAAGGAAGTTGGCCTTCTCTAGATATTTGACCTCATCTATAAGGTCCCACACCTTGAGGTTAGTTCCATTGAGTCATTGGAATATTGAACCCTATGTTCAACAGGGTGTGATTTCAAGTGACAATAATTTTTGGCACACCTAGTAGGACTAAGTTTGTGAGCTTTAAATCACTCACTGAAGGATTTTTTGTGTTCTTTGATGTATCTTTATTTTCAAGACAATTCTCCAATACCATGGTGAATCTATGATAAATCTACTGGTTCAAGCAGTGCAAGTCCTCCCCACCAGCTGTGACAACAATTTTCAATACATTTAGTGGGACATGTTTAATGAACCTTAATTCATTTTGTTGAGGAGTGGTCTTGTTCTAAGTAGTTGTAGTCATTGGACATCATTCAAAGTACCTGACAACTATGCAAATCCAAATTTGGGTGGCTCTACTAGTATGCACCCAAAAATCTATGTTTGAGCAGACCTCTGCTCTTATCTAAAATTATTACAAAAACTTTCTTAACTTTCCTTGATGCTCAAAAATTTCAAGAGAGATGATGGAAATCACATTTACACTACTCGATATCATGAAAATGCAACTTTGCATCTCCTTACCAACAATATTAGGCTAGAAACACCACCACTTTTGCTTCATATAGCCCTATTGTGGCAAGTTATCAATCCTCTCTAGATTCTTACCTCCCTCTTGCCCTCGCCTAACCTTATTGGCAGCTTCCACATTCCTATCAACAACCCCAAGAGGCTCATTATTTTCAAACCAACATTGTTATTCTCCAAGTAAACCTCAAAATGTTGATAGTATAGTGATGAATGAAATCAAATGCATGTTGGTGGAATTCAATAGACAACTAGTTGATATCAAGAAATAATAAGAGTTCAATTTTTAGTAGGATGAGTTGGCTTAAATCAAGCCTTTCAAGAACAATAGGAATGTATTTCATAGTAGGAATAGCTTGTCCATCAAACTCATTTTCAACAACAAGAGATGGAGGCTCAGTGGAGATATGAGAAGCAAATAGAGATTCGAAGAAGGAAGCTAGAGGAATGTCTTACAAAGAAATTTGTTGCTAAGGAGGATAAGATGAATCTTTTAATGGCTCAGACACAGAGGAAACAAGTCCAATCACTCTTGCATTCTAGATCAACATGCTAAGGAGGAGAGCTTACTCATGCCTACACCAACAAATGCTTCAAAACAATGAGAGTTTTGCAGCTCCTTCAAAGGAGAGATCATAAAAAGTGAGGTTGTGGCACCAAAGTACATGGTGGTCACATCATACCATGAGTGATTTTTTGTAGCTAGTCACCAAGAAGAAGAAATAAACATAGAGAGACAATCTGAAAGATTTAGTTCTTCACCTGAAGTGTCTCACAAACTCAAGGTATGTGTTGATGAGATGTGCATCAATACATGTAATGATGATGTATGTTGGTTCTCTATTATCCCTAAATGTAGCAATGTTATATGATAACGCTCTTGGAATCACATATCTTGGGCAATGTAACAAGGACCAGCTCAATAGGTAACATAATTGTTCCAAGATCTTGTCTACCAAAATTATCAAATCTATGAATATATAGATTTGTAGGAGAAAGATAAGACATATCTACATTGCTACAATTCAATAGGTTTGCACTACAAACATAGAGACCATAACCACTATCAATGAGAATATGATTGATACCAATAGATTTAATACTAATAATAATTAGAATATATTTCAATTGTTTTTCAACCTCAATAAGAGGAAGTTCATAGTGTTGGAAAATAATATCATTAGTATTTGTTTATATATAGTTGACCCAATAAGATCTACTTCAATCAAACTAGTAAAATATGACATAGGGACCTTCCATAGATATTCCTCGACCAAACCACGATAAGAAATATAAGTTTGAATGAGATCCAAAATAGATATTAGTAAGATTAGTACAAAGTTATTAAATAATATTATTGTCTTTGATAGTATTTTGATGAAAATGAGGAGTTGACAATAAAATAGGAGAAGAGGGAAAATAAATAGAAATAGAAGTAGTTTGTTTATTTTTGTGGTACATTCTACCATATGTAAGTTAGTATTTATATAAATATTAAAACTAATAGACTTAGAAATTTGAATGTAATAAGTTAGAGGTCAAGGTGTATGAAAACACCTTTTATCATTATAATTGGTTTAGATGGGTTTGGTTTTTTGCACAAAGATGAATAATAACTTTTGGTTTCATGAACTCTTCTGTATAGATTAAAACAAAAAATGTGTTAGTTATATTTTTAGAACAGGATTGAGAAGGAGAGGATGAATATTACTATAGATGAGGGGGACCAACCACACCAAGTCTCCAAGTCATGGAGAGCCGAGAGCGGAAGGTTGCCCTAGTCTACCTCAAGTTGGACAAATGTTGAATGTCAAGGATAGAGAATGAAGAGCACTCTCAGTGGTTATGTCACTCTATTGAATCAGGAGTTTTAATGGGGCTAAATGAGCAAGCTTCTGGTACCCAAACTATACCTCAAACAACTCTCTTCTAGAATACATCATCGCAAATCAGGGACAACAACATGGCACACTAGCGTCTCATAAGTGTGTTGGCATCCATATGGACAAAAAGTGTATAAGGACAGTGAAAAGTGTCAAAAACCTACTAAGAGCTTAGCTGTTGAGGTTTAAAGATGATAACTGAAATGATAAATAATAGAATGACTAAAATGATATAGAAATGACAAGAGCAAAGGTGATGAAGATTAACTCATGAGGAGTCTAGCTCGCCAGCAAGCTCCACATGAATGAGTACCTACAAAAATCCAAGAAGGGAAAAATGTTGGGGTTGTTTTGGGGTTTTCCTTAGTCAAACCCCTGCTTTGTGTTTCCACCTCCATAGACAACCAGATAGATAGAGAGATAGAAAAATATAAAGAAACTATGCTAGAAAGGAAATTACTGAGTGCTATGAGAGACACTATGCTACTCAAATCTAGCAACAAAGTAATGGTAAGAAAGCAATACCACCCTCAACCAAAGGAACTCAAGGCCAATGAGAGAGGAATGCAAGATAAAAACTATGACAGAGTTGACGTGGCCGCAACTCTGCAATGCTGAAAGAAGTCTCACAAGACACCAAGTTGCAACTTCTATGGTAGACATGAAGAATGTTGTGATTGTTGGAAGTGTTGATAGTGCAGCTAGTAGCTTGAAGTTGCAAGAATGTGGAGTGAGAGTGAAATCTTGTGTAGTAGATCAAGAATTTCCAAGAAGATGGATTGAAAGTGGAGCATAGCCATTTGAAGATGAAATAGGAGGGAATGAGCCATTCAAAGGTTGGCAGGAAGGCACAAGGGCATTACGTTTTATCACCAATGGAGAATGTAATGCCTCTATAGATTCTAGAGGTAGAATCATGTCAAGATGACAACATGCCATGTAGGCATCTGTGCATTGCATGTGTGTCCCCGATAGAAATTCCTCCACCAACACTAAAAACAAGCGCCAAGTGGGTGGAGTTTGGAATGAGGATGTGGAATTACTTGGTTGGATTTCATTTTTTTAAGGTGGAGAGTGTAAAAGGGGAATTTGCGAGGGGGTACAAATTCACTCCTATACATTTTTCCCCCACTTTAGCGAAAATGAGTGCCAATGAGTGTTTAGTAAAGTAGATTGAAAGAGTTTAGAAATGTATACTTGAAACATTGAGGAAGTAGACTGCAATCTGGCAAGCTCAAAAGTGTAGGGAAGGAAAATGGCTCCATAGGTACTCTCTCTTGAGGAGGGTCAAACAAAGTGCACCGAAGGCCTGCAAACCAACAATGGACAAATCCTACAAGATGAAAGTGCTTCGTAGGTCCTCATACCTACAAAGAAGGTACCGCCGGGTACTCTCTCCTGAAGGAAGCCTGATGTGAGGGACTCTGCAGAGTCAGATTGGAAAGCAACTTCATAGGTGCACCTGCAAAGCAACATGTTGATCCACAAAAAAAACATGTTAGATATCAAAAAAACATCCATGCAAGCAAAAAGCAACCAAACAGTCACACAAATAGTCAAAAATTTGAAGGAAGAGCTTTCAAAGGGGTCCCTCAAGAACCCTTCAAAAGAAAAGGGGTCCACTCAAGGGACATGTTATTTGAAAGTGTAAGAGTATTTTCTACAAATCAATTCAACATCAAGGAATCCTTTTGAAATATTTTCACTTCATCAAAGAATTTGAAAGGAAGAAGGCCCCCTCACAAGGGAAAGGTCATGAATTATCTCGTAGGAAAAGGTGCTCCCTCCTCAGAGGAAAGTATTTTTTAAATTATTTCTTTACGAACCCATGATGAAGGAAAAGTATTCCACTAGGGGTCCTTGTTGAGGAATGCGGTTTTGAAAAATATTTTGAACAAATTTTTAAGAAAATATTCATTGGCCACAAAATTCGTTTTCTAAAAATTGAAATTACACGATAGCCCCCCCTTAGGATGGTATGTGCCAAGCACAAAAGGCATGTGACATCCCAAGGAGAGAAAAGCAAGAATGAAAAAGTGATGTTGTGGCTCGCGGAACATAATGAGATGTAATCATGGATTGTTGTCACACACATGAGGAACAACACATGAGCACCACAACATTGTGAAACAAAAAAGAAGAAGAGAGAAAAAATGCAAGAAGAGATAATAGCATCACGAACAAGGGACAAGGGCGATCTAATATTTTAGGGTCAGAGCTACTCATAAATATAGATAAATAGATATAATAATATATAAATGAACTGTCATCAACCCCCTACTATATCAGACCATATGAAGAAGGAATGTGAAGAAAAAATAAAAATGAAAAATTGGGTCAACATGGAAGGGAAGCCTAAATTCCCCCAACACTTTGCATCATCCCCAATGGTTGAAAATCAATACACAAAAAAGGAAGAATGATGTGACAAATAGAGGAATTTTTACAACACCAAAATAATCCTATATCTGAGTACCTACGAAGGTGACAAAGGTCATCCAAGAACATATAACACAAAAAAAAGGGAACACAAACACACACATAATCTAATCTACAGATAAAGAAGAGGCGCCCCCTAGTCCTCATCAACGAAGAGGTTGTCGTTCTCCCAATCTAGATCATCATAAGGGGAGGGCGAATGAGCCTACAAGGGAAGAATATCAAGGGGGGAACCTTCTAACCCCCCCACAACAAGAGCCAAGGAAGAAGGCCCCTCGAGGTCTTCTTCACTTAGTTCCTGTCGGGTGAATGTCAGCAATTTCACAAAATACATCGATAGGGTTGGGACCTCATCCATATAATTAAACATGCACTTCACAAGAGTGCCATGTGTTAACTCAATGGGCATGGAGGCAATGCTCAAGATCCACTGCTAGGCTCACCAAATGACTCGAGAGTAGTGACGAACTCTGAGGACATTGAGGTTCCTCCATCACTAAGATGACACAAGCCAACATGGAACCACCTGTAAGGAAAGACTCTAGTGAAAAAATCACTTTCCTAATGTCAATTCACATGGGAATAGTGCAGGAGTACTTTTAATTCCAAATTACAGACCATTAAGATTCACACGTAAAAGGAAAGAACAAAATAGACAATAATATCAATAGAGAATGGACACCAAATTTGTGTGGGAAAAAGCTTTCAAGAGAAAAACCCACCACCTAATAAAGACCACTTTATTCACAGTAAAAACAAATTACAATAAAGTTACTGATCCTTTCTTCACAGGTATTTTTTCTCTGATAACACACAACATCTATACAATCAGCCAACCATAGTTAATCGCAACACGGTTACAATGTTCTTCTAACATACAGTCTGCTCAACTGACACCAAATTTTTTCCTTCCAACACACACTATACCAACTAGTCTGCCAGTTTTTTTTGCTATACTCATTATGACCCTCCAATTTCTAGGAAACTTCTGTCCAAAACTTATTTGGTTCACTTAACTGCCAAGAAGCTCAACCGTTGACATTATCCCACATTGACGTGGAATATTAATATTCATTAGTTTATAAGAAAATTCCCAAAGACTTTAGATATCCATGAGTTATCCCTTTTGTTACCAACTCACTCGTACACCCGCGGTCAAAGCAACCATTGACATGATACCACTGTCGCCCAGTCAGAAAAAACTTAAACTTTGTAACTCCCACTGCATGTTAGAAACTTTCCAAATGTTGTGACAATAAAGGAGATCAACCAGTCGGGAAGTTACAAAACTTCCAAACTCTGCAACAAGGTTCTTAAGTTACAAACTCTAGTGATCGAATGACAATGAAGACCAAAGAAAAGGTAAAAAATGCTAAGTCTTGAAGAGAGATACAAGCCAACAAGTTGAGACACCATTTTCCAACAATCTCCCACTTGACGAAGACTTATTGGCTTCCTCCAAACTCAAACTTAATGAAGGTCATGGGCTCCAAGGCCCATCGAATTAACACACCACCTGTACTTATCCATGCTCACGGGCTTTGTCAATGCATCTACAACATTTTCTAGAGTATCCACTTTTTCTAAATAGGCATTTCCATCCTCCACCCACTACTGGATTTGACACCATTTTCCGACGGGCGTTCGTCGGTCGTTCGAAAAATCTCTGTCGAAAGATCGACACAATGGCGAAAATCTTTTCGTCGCTATTTTTTCGTCGCAATGCCGACGACAAATTAAACGTCCAAATAACGGCGAAGAATCATCGATCGAAAGCATCATGAAATACCTCAGGATTTTGTCAGAATATCGACGAAACCTTTGTTTATCCACCGACGAATTACACTAGAAGTTCGTCGTCGATTCGACGAAATGGGCAAGCAGTAGCGTGGAAACAACATGGAACGTTCGTCGCAATAGCAACGAAATAGTAGAGTAGTAGCGTCGAAAGAACACCAAAAGTTCATCGAAAGTGCGACGAAATTAGCAAGAAGCAGCGTCGAAACAACGCGAAAAGTTCGTCGATGTTGCGACGAAATTAGCAAGGAGTAGCGTCAGAAGAACACTAAAAGTTTGTCGAAAGTTCGACGAAATTGGTAGGGAGTAGTGTGGTAGCAAAGCCAAAATATCGTCGGAAGGGCGACGAAATGGGTAGGGAGTTACAACGAAATCATCATTGCAGCTATAGCAACTTTGTCGAGCCTTTCTGTTGATTCGTCGGTGGTTATCGTCGAAATTGTGACGAAGAAGCAAATTTTTTAAAAATAAATAAATTATATATTCGTGGAAATGTACCATTGCGGAGACTGACGACTGATCATACATACAGATTGCATATTGGTTTGATGCTTCAAACGATGCATTTCTTATATTGAAAAGTGCATTACCTTATTGAGCTTCTCTTTGTTTTGAGTATAGTTTAATATTCTCTACTTAACAAGGCCAACCACGTGACGGTGGAAGCTCATTTGGCCCCCCCCCCTCACATCACTCTCAATTCCCCATACCCAATCATATAACATTAATCATTCATTCATCCATTAATAACATATAACATTCATTCATTCATCCATTAATAACATATGACATTCATTCATTAACATATACATTCATTAATTAACATATTCACATTCATTCATTAACATATAATATTCATTCTTTCAGTTTTTACATATTATCAAAAATATGGTTGTCATGATATGATTACAATCACTTTTTTTTTGTTTCTTTTGAAAGCTACATAAAGTTGAAGTGGAGTATCATTTTCAAATCAATATCC